>VXAX01001929.1:412390-427811 GCA_013399835.1 Leptocoma aspasia
TTTATTCCTGGTTTTGTGTGTATCCTCCTCGCCCTCGATGCCTCTTTGAGCAGCATCCAGCGAGCGAGCGGGAGAAGGCGAGACAGAGAGGCAGAAGAGAAGATGAGGATAATTTGCAGACAGCTTGTCTTGTTGTTTTCTGGCTTTTGGGGACTAGCAATGGGAGCTTTTCCTAGCAGCGTGCAAATAGGTAAGCGCTGCATTGGGCTGCGTGCATGTGTCCAGGGGTTCAATCCTTTGCGAAGTGAGTTGGAAAGGAGGCTCTGAAGGCAGTTTTTGCAAATTTCTCCTCCAGCACCATCCCATTTCCGTGCCTGCACGAATCATCCTCGTGTTTCTGTATATGTGCCTCCGTGTGCCTGTGTGTGTAAATATTTCTGTGCGTTCGCGTGCGGGAAGGAAGATGCCTATCTTGTACGGAACTCCTGCCAGCCCCGGGTGTGCGATATCGGCAGGGCAGGAAGGGGCTAGGGGCTGATGCCCCTTGGCTGCTTCAGCCCCCTCCGACTCCCCTTGCTTTTCCGTGACTCTCGGAGGAATGGCGAGTCCTGAGCACCAGAGGTTGCGGTAGCTGGCAGGGATGGGGGCATAAAAGGCTACACCGTCCTTCGTTCCTTTCTGTAGTTGGAAAGTTTAGGGTTTTGTACGTGTCTCCCTGTAGTCCTGTGCCCCATTCTCACCCCTTTCCCATCGCCTCCTGCTTCCCCCCTTTCGGACGTGTTTCGGATGGGACGCAGCTATCTGAATTCTTTCCAGCTCAGCTCCATCACTGCATCATTTCTTGTGGACTTGTAAAGATGCTGCTAATAAGGCTGAGCTGCTCCCTGCCTGCACATGGCTGCAGAGGAGCAAAGTTCATTATCTTCCTCTTCAGTGCGGATTATCCTACGCCGAGTTGGTATTCCCTTTTTTTAATCGAGAAAGCATCGTTCCGCTTAATCAGCCCTCCACTTAATGTGAGAGGCTGTTGAGCAGCTGATTTACCAGTGTGTTCGGTATCAGGGAGATGGAGGCTAAACACTTTAAAAGGTCGCTGTAATCATGACAAATCTGGGTATTTATGTATGAAAGGCTGAAAACCGAGAAGTCAGAAAAGAAGCATGAATGCATCAGGGAGGTTAAAATCGATTGAGGACGGTGATTTAAAGGCAGTGGTTGTGATTATGAATACGATTAGTTCCTTAGCCATTAAAGTCTTAGGACTTGCTTTACTGTGCAGCTTTGGGAGAGACAGTTGCTCGGTTTTACAAGACAATAAGTAGCTTGCAAATGATTTACCCAGCTGCTTTTGCTTTTTGCGGTTTTTTTTCTGTTTTTTTGTAGGTGGTCTCTTCATCAGGAACACAGATCAGGAATACACTGCTTTTCGATTAGCAATCTTTCTTCATAACACCAGCCCCAATGCATCCGAAGCACCTTTTAATTTGGTTCCTCACGTAGACAACATTGAAACAGCTAACAGCTTCGCTGTAACAAATGCCTGTAAGTAAACATGCCACTGATCTGACCACCTTACGCGTAAATTGCAGTGTAAAGAGCAGGAAACCACATCATTATCTTGCATTATAAATACATCAGGAAGTGTGTCTTTGGTACTGATACCCTGTGCAGAAGAGCAAAAGGGGCAGCAGTCCTCGTTAGTTCCTTAGTGGAGCAAAATCCCCTCTCCTGTCTTCTGCTGACTAACCTGGTGTGACATTTACTTTAGTAAAAAGTAAACTGCAGTATTACTGTAGTTTCTTGCTTCCTGGTTTCTATGGAGATGAATTTTGTTGTTGTAAAGAAAAATTATGAATGTTTCAATAAGTGCTTAAACCCCACACTTTTGTTTGCTTCTGTGCATGATGTGCCTTCAGTGTATTTGAAAATATATGATAATGTTTGTGCTCCCAAATGCTTTTCTAATGGCTGGAAAGGAGACAGGGAAGCAGTGGTGTGCAGGATAATATATCTGAGTTGCTTGACGCTGCAGTTGATCTGGTGATGTCACTTGAGGCAGCCCTGCTCTTATATTCTAGGTTGTAAATGTCTCTTACCATTTCGTAATGCATACATCCTGTGGATATGTCTCTGTGCATCCATACATTGGTGCCAAATCAAGTTAGTATCTGATCTACTTGATTTCACAGACCACCTCAACTGGAACAAATATTCTCGTCCTACTATATATTTTATAAACATACACACCCACATACACACAGATGCACATACACAATGAGAGGAAGACAGAGCAAGAAATGCACTTAACAAATGAGGTAACATTTAATTTCTTTATTTTTTATTTTTTAAAAAGTGACGTATAATTAGCTGAACTTGCCACATTTCAGTCACCTCAGGGTCTTTACCAGTGGTTAAAACACGTACTAGATATGCCTAATCTCTGAGAGGGGCAAAGCATTATTTCTATTTATTTCCATGTATGTCTGGCTTCTTAAAAGGAATTCATGTTATTATGTAAGACAGTGGTGTACAGTGGGGCAAAGCTGAAGACTGTAGTAGCGTTACTACTTTGATGTTCATATTTCAGGACTCTATGGGTTTTCCTCTGTAGCTCTTAAGTTTTCGAATCCCTCCTCTTCATTCAAGAGTGAATTGCCTCTGTAAGTAGATGCTCTAAGCAATGTTGCTGAGGGAATTTAAAATAGAAACATACTGGAGAATGTCTTAGTGTTCATCGTGCCTTTAAAAAATGTGCTGTGTTTCTCTTCACTTTCTCACTTCCATCTCTGTGGCACTTTTTTATATGTAAACATACAATATGCTGTGCAGTTCTCATGAATAATTTATTGCATGATTGCTAAATTTATTTGTACAAGTCTTTGCTACTTCAAGTTTCAGATGACCTTGCCACCTTGTTTAAGAGGAAAAGCTTCTGAGCTGCCAAAATGGCTCCATTCATTTTATGCAGGAAAGACTGATGTCCCATAAAGCATGAGTTCTGTATTAAGCAATGTATTATCTGTGTTTAGCATGGAAATCAGTATCAAATTCTGTAAGGTAAAAACATTTCAAAAGATGCTTTCAAACTGGAAGGAATCAGGTCTTTGCTGGTGTAGTTCATTGAGAAAATATTACAGTGCATGTCAACTTTTGCAAGCACTGATAGTATTTATTACATGGAGACCAATGACACAGTACGTTTTTTAAACTTAAATTTTTAGTAAAAGAGGATGGGACTAAAATTTTTGTGTACTAAAATCAGTAATTTTAGTTGAAGTCAATTATTCTAGATTCTGCCTATGCATCTAGTTCTTACAATTTCTCAGGCTATTGCTATTTTTTGGATTAAGGATATTGTTTAGTCTTTCCATTTGAATGTTAGTGAATTAATTCTGATTTGCACAAATTTAAAATTGTCTAAAATTGGACCACTTTTCTGTGTAAAATGAAACACCTTAAATTCAAAAAGTGTTTGCCCAAAACTTTGCTCATTTACACTATTTGCAGCAGATTCCTCTCTCATTCCAACCACCTTATGTTATTTTTGCCTTATATTTAACTGAGGAACACCTCTCCCATTATGTTTGCTGTCATTTATAGAAATAGTGATTCATAACCTGATCCTTTTTTTTCCTCTTTGAGCTGAACCCAGTTTCGTTTTCAAAGTGTTTAATGGCTTTAGAAATGATGAATCCTTGTAGTATGGGGAGCGGCAGAGAAGAAAGGGAAAATTAAATTTATATGCTTATGTGTGTGTTTGCTCATATAATTCTGTACATCTGTATTAAATAGAAGTAATCCTAAAGGCCTTATTTATGTTTCTACTTGCCACTTAAACCCACATGTATTTTTGCATTAGTCCAAGTTTACATTTTTTTCATATTTTGCAGTCTTGTGCCAATAATGCCTACTTCTTCTTTTAAAAAACATTTTATTACTGAAGAATATTTTTCAAACAACAGATACACTCCTAATGAAATGTAGGCAAACCAACTGACAACTGAATGAACATATCTCATGCTTCTTAAGCTAAATGTGAGCAGAGTCCTGCAAAAATCAATTGTCTGATAGCTGGAGGACACTGGCTTCCATGTGATTGAATTTGCTGGCTTGACAGAGGCTTCTAAAGCGCAGATGTGTGAGTTTTTCTAACCTAATTAAAGAAACCCCCACCATCAGCTCTGAATTAAGTGATTTCATGGTAATATGAAGTGAGAACTCTTTGCTGAACCGCTGTGAAACAGTGGTTTGGACCTTGCTATTTGCGTAGAAATTACTCAGAGCACATGTCCCCAAATATACAGCACAAAAGCCTTAGAGCTGCTGGACCGAGATGAATATTCATGTGAGTTCAAGCATAAAGCTTTGAGACATTACCAGTTTCCTCTATTTCTGTTTCCATTTGCTGCAGAGGTTACTGGTGAAGATTCAGGGCCTGACCCTTTGCATGTGTCAGGGACAGTAGACAGATTGTTCCAAAGGATTATGGATGGCATACTAGCAGGTAACTCAATGCAACACTGGCAGAACTTTAATGTTTTTTTTCTTTTCACTAGGTAAAAAACATACATCAAAATGTCCAGCCAGGAGTACTTTCGGAACTGGAATAATTCTGTGTGTTCAATGTCATAGTTAATTTCCAATGGTTATTTTATGCATTTTTGTTTTCTTCAGAGAGGCCTAGAACATTAGTATTTTTGTTTTAAATCTTGAATGTATATGAAACAGGTTGCCTTAGCAGATAGAATCTGTTGTGAGTTATCAAAATTGATCTGATCTATATCACTTTGGAGATTTCAGTCCTTTTTCTTTTCCCATCACATTTGTGTGTTTTATTTAAACTCTGTTCATTTCTTTTGCACTACATACATTATTCAGAGAATCCCTCTTACTGACAGAGCTGAAATTATTCCAAAACATGAATAGTACAAGATTCTTACTCATCAGAACACAATACACCAGAGCTGAAACATTTGTCTATTGGCATACACTGGTTTGCCACTTAAGAGCAGGAAATTCTGCTCATGATTAGAAATCTACCTGCATTCAGTTTGATTTCAGATGTTGGAGCAATACATTGAGTTTTGGAGAGGATTGTATATATTTATTTTTTAGCTGAATGCAAAATAATTTTCTTCCCTCTGTGCACCGTCTATATAGTATGTTAGTATATCTCAGCAACATAGTCAACATTAAACATGCTTTAATACTTAAAAGAGGTAGTGCTATAATTTTACAAAGAGCTATTTGCCTTCTGAATTCAGAATTATTCAGAATTTTCCTGTTGAAATTTGTAAAATCCTTAATCTGTAGTACTTTGCAGTTCTTGTACAGAATTAGGCTAAAGGGGATGAAAAGAGATTGATTCAAGCCTTTCGTTAGTGTTTTATACGAAAAGTAAAGTTTTTCTCTTTGAGTCTGTTTGATTTTATGTGTATTTTGAGATGAATATATACCTAATAAGTATAACTTAGGTAAAATAAGACACTTGTTTCCTCTTTTGCACAGTTCTGTCCTTACCAGATTTTAATCTCAATAGATGCAAACCCCCCAAAACATAACCTTGCTTATTATGTGCCACATGGATGAGAAGAAAAGCCGAGTGGAATTAAAAATTTTGTATCTTGGAATAATTTTCCTCTTTCTCCAAGAGTTAGTGCCTTTAATTCTTGTGCCCTCTAGATTTATGTGAGGTTGATGACCTGAAATTGGAAGGCTTGATTCTGCCTCACTAGTGGGAATGCAGTTTCTGGGGAAGATCTGCTGAGGTCAGAGGCAGCCTTGAGGACAGATAGGAGCCTCCCTTGTCACCCTCACCTCTCTGTGTGTTTGTCTGTGGGCTTCTGCATGCTCCTGAGGGGAGAGGTCATTTTGGAGTTAACTTTCTGCTGAGAACTCCATAAAGCTGAGGAAATAGACGCACACCTAGTATTGCCCTTATATTGTGACCATCTGTCATTTTACCTACAGGAGTTTCAACTTTGATTTACTCAGCTGCATCATAATGGGATTTTCATTAAATTTGGTCATTAATTCTGCTTTATAATTACAACTCAATTTAGCAATAGAGGCGTAACCTTGGTTGAATAATCAGTGCCATTTAAAAGCATGGTGTTCTTTATTTAGAAAGTGAGATTTCATACAGCTGAATGGTGTTTTGCTATCAAGAACAGTGCAGTATTCCCAAGGATGCAGTTTGGAGTGTGTTGGGAGTTACCATACAGTCAGGTTTTAAATGCAAAAGCAAATAGTGTACCAGTTGGCTAGAAAGGTGGAACTGGATTAAATTTTACCCTTCTAAGATAGGTTCAATTACAAAAATCCTTTTGAAGTGAGTGTTTTGCTTTAATACGTGGAATTTATCTCAAGCTAGACTCAAATTATTGAAAACAATTTCTCTTAACATTTTTATTATTAGCACTTGCTGATGGAATCAAAGAATGTGTGTGTACCTGGCTGTCATCGGCCATAAGAAGGATTCTGTATATTTTTTGGAGATAAGAACATCCATATTCAAAGAGTTTCGTAGCTCTAATTTGTAAATAGCCATACAACAGAGAGAAAATCAGCTGTCAATATCTCCAATCCATCAGAGTCTGGTTTTAATTTTCAAGGTTATTATTTGCAAAATAAATGATAGGCCTTTGCTGACATACAGTCAGATTTCTACCCTGGAAATCCAGAACATTCATTTCCCTGGCATTAAACACAACTTTTGTCTTAGCATGTTACTGGACTGACTAAAACTTGAAACTCAAAAGCTTTAGAGTAGCCTATAGAAATAACATAATGTTCATTTCAGGGGATTAATAAGAAAGATTGTGTTCCTTCATTCCTTTTGCAGAAGGCAAAGCAGTGCAGTACTTCTTGTGTAGGACAAAGCACTTTAACAAGTAAATTAAATTGATTAACTTCAGCTTTATCATTGTGATCTAAGTTTGTACGCTAGTCAAAATAACTCATGCATTTCATTTTTAGGTCTTGATTGTTTTGAGACTTGCTTGTTCATGAGAGGGGAAGACGTCTGCTTTGATTTCTTAACGGTTTTATATCCTACAATGAACTGTGCAATTTCAGATTGTGAGCAGGTGAAGTTCTTTGGATTTAAACATGTTGGACCAAATAATCATTTATCATAGTTCATATTCCTTAATATATGACTGATTTAAGGGTATGAAATCTTCACTTTTGCACTAGCACAGATATCCCTATGATTGCACCAGTGTAATTATAGGGAAAAATTGGCCTGTTCTCTGGATTTCCATTCCTCCTGGTGCTTAGCTTGAGGCAAAAATTTTGGACTAGTACAGCACCAAGTCTGCTTCTGCAACTGAGGTAGGCATACCGAAGTTATCTGGTAGGACACAAAGTCAGACTAGATAATTTATTCCTATGTAAATCAAGAATTGTTCTGAATTTTGGAAAATAAATTTACTCAAAAGTATCTGATCACAGTGTCTTGTTTTGAAATTTTGGTATTGCTTTGCTTTTAATCATTTTCTCAGAAGTTTTAACATCTTCCTCTATCTAGTTCAGGTTCTTATATAGATTTTGTTTGTTATTATGCTTTATAAAGATCTTACTGGCTTTTATCAATGTTGATGTGAATTCAGTAGTTTGTCAATGCAGTTATATCTTGAGTAATCTCAAAAATTCCGTATTAGTGATGTCTGCTTTCATGCACCCAAGTTCAAAAAGAAAGGCTACCCTACATTTTGGCACTCAGAGACATTCTAGTATTTTCCAGAGTCCTTAGCAGCACCTGCCTTCCTGTTGGGAGCTGCTTACTGCTGAGCCCTTGGGAAAATCTGTCCTCCTCTGTGCAATAAAGCATGGGACAAATGTCTTCTGTTGGTACTGCTCCTTCCTTGTGAGGACTGTAGTTTTTCCCTACTTTTGTTCCCATAGTCCAGATGAAGTCTGCCTGACTCGTACAAATAATTGCAGGTTCCATGTGGTGAGAAGGTGGAACCAGAGTGACACATACCTGTCACCCTTGTCCTGGCAACGCATTGGGAAGACCCAGCTCGTCCTTCCTCTTCACCAGTACCTCCAGAGCTGACTATAGCTAAGTTTTATGTTGGGCTCAGGTGGAAATACCAGGATACTTACAACAAAGCTACTGTAATGGCTGGATTTTGACCAGCTATGCTAACATTAACAAATTCCAGTGCAAAAAGTGTTTCCTGCAGTGTTTTTTTTCCCCCAGACAGAGCTGTTTGTGATTTCAATAAGGGCTCTACCTGAGCAGTGATTGCAGTTTGGAACCTCTTAAAAAGAAGGAGTAGTAGGAATCCACTTTATTTGCAAGGGGAATATGTTCTCATTTTTCATCTCATAGCTCAAATTTTTAAACTTATTAAATTGCTTAACTCCTATTATTTTTAAAAACCAAGATGTTTAGCAATTGGACCCTTGGTATGTAATTGCCTGTTTACAAGAAAAGTCAGTTGGGCTACTGTTTTCTTGTGTTCCACAAGTTATTTCAATGTTGTATTTATATGCAGCAATTGCTCCTGAAGCATGCAGGCTTGTACAGTACCTTTCACTATATTCATGGCCAACATGCAGTTGTTTTTTCCTGTAAATACAAATACAGCCCAAGAGAAAGAAAAAGTACTTACACTTTTCACTAGATAATTTCTTAGACTATTTGTGGGGAAAGGCTTTAAACACATTTTGAAGACATATTAAAATATGTAATTATTTAACTAGTCATAACAGCTCTCTGTTTCTCGCTTTCAGACCTTCTGTGGGGTAGATCCTGTGCCATTTCTGCATGCACACTCTTCCAGTTGCTTCTGTGATGTATTTTCATAGTGAACTTTTAAACCCATAAAATTGCAACTTCATTCTTATTTGAAAATATTCTTGATGTTAACGTCAGATGTGCCTAGTGAATATCCGTCAAATTTTAGGAAAGTTCACAGGTAGAAGGTTAATTGCTGAAGAGAGTTGAGACCCTTTTGCTTTGCTTGCCACACTTTTCAAGGATATGGAATTTGCATCTTCGCATTGTGGTGTAAAAGGTGATGCATATCACCTTTTAGTGTTAGAATTAGTATTAGAAATTAGTATTAGAAATTATGTGCAAAATAGTTAGTAATTATAAAAATAATCTGGTTTTGTTAACTTCTTTTTCAGATACGTGTTGTGCTTCCCCTTCTAACCCAAACCATTCCATGATTTCTTTTTATTAGAGATTTCACTGATGTCACCGTGTCAGGGTCAGATCTGTTCTCGCAGTGGGTAAAGAGATTGCTGTAATATATATTCAAGGTAAAAACAGCAGAAAGAGAGGAAATTCTTGTAGAAGAGAAAGTACAAAATGTAGTGTATTATTTGTCCCCAAAAGCTTCCTGTGCTATTTTAATATTCCTGATGTTCAGTAGAGGTGTTTCATGCTACTTGTTAATGTGAGATATGATGCTGTGTTAAGGTCTGGAAAACATTGAGTATAAGGGAGAAAGATTTTATCAAACACAGATACATTAATGTAAAATTCAGGAGAAGAAGCTATAATAATTCTTAAATAGCATGTGCCTATCAATAAACTGAGCTCCCTGTTTTCTCACCTAAGTTGATGGGAGGAAAGGAGAAGAAGATTTTACAGAGCCTCAGTCTCAGCAGAGTAGTGTAGGATCTTCTTTCAGTGATTTCCTCCAGATTTGCTGTGTGGGTCTGTCCTGGAGAGGATTGCTAATAAAGGCCTTCAGCATTCGTAATTTCCATTCATTTAAACTGAGAAGAGTGTTTAAGAGTGGACTTCTCAAAAACACTGCAGCTGGGAGGATAATTTCCTTTAAAAATCAATAGTCATGGGCTCTTGGCTGACTCAGGAGTTTTTCTCACTTCCCCTCCAAGTACAAAGCACAAGCCAAGTAAAAAGCTGGCTTTTGGGGCTGTTTGCACACCCTGTTAACAGTGTCTCTGTATCTTGCTGTTTGTGTGGCCTCCAGTTGAGAGCTGGTCAGGGGTTTTTCTTTCTCAGGTCCTTTGTTTAAAAATCAGTATTGTTGGTCAGTGCATCTCTCAGGTCCTAAAAGCAGCAGAGTAATACTGTATGATATGTTATTATATAGATTAATTAATAATTAGACTTGCTGTCTGGGGGCACAAACAAAGGTCCAAGAAAAAGAGCATAAGAGATGTATTGGGAGGACCTTCATTGGCATCTGCTGCAGGATCCCATGAAAGTGTGTGTCTGGGAGGTCAGGTGTAGTGCTGACTGGAAGTGATCCAAGTTACAAGTCCTTACAGATGATGTAGGAAAGATGTGAAAGCAGTCTGGGGGAGGAAGTGTTGGCTGGTGGCTACGAGCATCATTGCTTCAGTGAAGAAAAAGTAAAGGTCACCAAGTAAGTGGGAGTGTGGATAGCATGCAATAATATTCACAGATTAAGGCTAGGTGGGACCATTTTGGTCATCCAGTGGGGTCATCAAGATGCTTGTCAGCCAGCCTCAATACCTTTATCCAATCTGTAATATTTTTTTTTCCCGAATAAATCCAGTCTTAACTTGAAGAAAGAAAAAAATCACAGGTAAATTGTCATGTCATCAACACTTCATTGGGATAGGTCACCCAGTCTCTTGATCTGTGTTGAATGTAGGATCCATGAAGAGTAGGCAAGGAAAAAAAGTCTACTGGGTTTATTGTTGGCTTTTGCTTTAGAGGAATACCATAATCAGCATGATTTTCATCCAGTTGTCAGAGTTGTGCAGCTCCCAGAGCCCCTAAAGTTTGTTCTGGATGGTCAGAACTGTGTCTTGCCAGCACAGAAAGGTGGCTTGGGACACCTTAAGTAGCATGGCTTAGGTATGGCAAGACATTTAAGGACTTACTGGGGCCTTTTTCAAGTACCCTTGAAAAATACTTAGGGTGGACACAAGTGGTAGGGCTTTTTCCCTCTCATAGGAAAAAAACATCTCCTAACCCCATCAGGGACTGTGGCTTGAAGCAACAGTAATAGAAACTTGGTAAATGTGTTCCAAGACCATTAAGTACATTTTTACTAAGAAATGTGTGTTAATCCCCATTATTTGTATTCACAGACTCATCTACCTACAAATACAACTTAATGGTCATATATGTTATTCATATTTCACTTTCTATGAGCCACAGAGGATGTGAATCTATTACTCCTTTCACCTGGAGGCTTTGGGCTGTTAGCTTAAGATATCAAGAGTTACAAATTTAGCTTTGGAAATCCCTAGTTTCATCTGCTTTGTGTGTTGGACGAAATTGCAGCCTGAACACAAACGTGATGATGAATGACATTTTTAAAACGTATTCTTGGGTATTTAAAACACAAGAATATTTGCAGAAAGCAAAAGGCTGAATAAAGGAATACAAGAAGTGCTCCCATAGCTGTCTTTGATGATCTGTTGCACTGTTCTGAACAGCAAATGTATATGGAAAGAATAAAAAAGACAAACCCTTTCTTTCCTGATATTATTAAGTCACTAAAACAGGGACAAATAGTAACAGACCTCAACAATTAATTATTGTTACAGTAATAGATGTATTTACAACGTTCTGTTTACTACCACTCAATCCATTAAATGGTTTACTTAAATTATTTATTATTCAGTTATTACTGAAATCAACTGGAAAATCTAAAGGTCTTTTCAGATAACTCAGAAAAAGAACGGTCACAGTTAATTCAAATGCATGTGTGGAGCAGACAATTGACAAGGTTTTGGCAGGTGCTATGTGAGACCATTTGGAGCCCAGGTGGGAGGTGGGTCTGCCCTGGTTCTTCAGGCACCTTTCAGACTCAGAAATGAGAGATTACCCAGAGTAACAACTTTAATTTAGAGTTTGAGATCTTGCCCCTGAAGTTGCTCTTTGCCCTCAGTTGACCCCCAGCTGTGAGGGAGATGGATCAAGATGTTCAAGAGCTGTGCATTAAGAGAACACCATTATTTGGTGTTGGGAAAGAGGTTTCAGAGAGCAGAGAACGGAATGACATGGAGCACTGCTTGCTGCATGGGGAATTTTCTAATTCTGAAAACAGCTGAACAGCTGACATGATTTTAAAAAGCTTTAAGGTGAACATGTGGTGTGCCAAGATGAAAACTTCGTACAGAGGGGGAAGTAACACCTAGACCAGACGTGCAGGGAAGCACAGGAGGAGTTACGGAATAGCACAAGACTAAAAAATACTGTTCCAAGACACACAGAGAAAATTCTGTTCTCTTCCATCAGCTATCTTCTTCTCCCTTTTCTATTCTTCTGGTTTTTATTGTTACATGCTCCAGCTTTACATGACAAAATCGGAACAGTGTTCAAGAAGCACCACCAGTGGAAGCAGTTGACATGGTGTTTCCCATGCTCTGCACCACTGAAGAGGATCCTGGCATCACAGAAGCAGAGTCATAATGTCCCAATCCTACCCCACAGCTAGGGACAGACACTTGTGGCTTCTGGGTTCAGCACCAGAAGCCACAGCAGCTTATTAGCTCCTGTAATGTATTGATTGCAGATAACTGTCAGCTTAACTACTGCAGGGAAAGGAAGGAAAGGGAAAGAGCATAAAACATTTGCTTCTTGGTTACAAACAAAAAAGAAATTGCATCCTTATATGACCTCAGAAAAACTCTGTTTCTATCTCTGTCTTGCTCCCCCAAGTCAGACTTGGACTTCAACATGGTCAACACTTTGAGAGAGCGGCGGTGCTGTACCACAAAAACCAGTTCATGCAGATGAATTGGATTGCTTCCCTCCATTCTTTTCTGGGCCTCTAACAGACGTTGAAGGAATAGTGGTTTTGGTTTTTTTTTTTATTTTCTGATGAAAGGACCAGAAAGCCCATCATTCTTTCAGTTGATGGGAATCTGTTGCTCTTCAGAACAGGTGGCAGGCACCAGAGCTTCACACCTTCATCACATTTTCTTTGTCAGCCTTTCATATACTGTGCTAAATGGGACACTAGCAGAAAATCCTTTGAACAATTACAATAATAGGATAATAATAATTATTGCAGTTCCTTGCCCTTATATGGTGTCTGTGAGATTAAAATGAGATCCAGCATAACGTTACCCCTCTGAAAAGGTGTGGATATCTGCTGCCAGGAGCATCACCTTGAGAAACTGCTCTCCAGGGCCTCACCTTCCTGCTCCCTTGTATTTGATATGGTAAAGCAGGGCTGTACTGCCACCTTCCTATTCATGTCTGTGAGCAATTGACTGCACAAATGAAGTTGTGAAAGAGAATGTGAATGAGAGGAATCGGCACCATGAAGAAATTCTTTTCCTCTTGTGCCTGTAAAAGAGGTTTTTTTTCCTCTTGCCCATAAAAGACAGGAGAACATTAAAGGATAATCTCTCCAGTTCAGAGGGAGCGTGCTTACATAAGATATTTTCCTTTCTTGACTGCACATCATGTAGGTCTTAGAAGTACTAGTTAAGAGAGTGAAGTGTGTGCCACCAAAAATGTAACACACAGGTATAGCTTTAAGCCTGTTGATTTCTTAAAAGATATGCATTACTACAACATACTGCCTTCCTGTCTGGGAAAGTATTGTCTGCAAACTGTTGGATTATTGGCACAGTAAGCCAGCAGTTTCTGTCTACTGAAATAAAATCCCTCAGGGCCTTTTCTTGGCCACAGTAAAAGTGTTTCACATTTAACTAAAGTTATAAGGTTCAGTGTCACGCTTTCAAAACTTTGTACCTATTGTTAGTGCTGTGATGATGATAAGTTCCTTATGGTATGTGACCATAATAAAGTGGTGCTATAGTTTTTTTACTGAGACAAAAATAGCAAAGTCATTAAAAATTCTAGGGTTTTTTTTTCTTTGTTGATATAGACTTTCCACACTGATAAATAAAGAACAATTCCAGATTTTAGTGGGAACCTGCCCCTTTTTCTCACCTCTCTCAGCAGACAGAGATGGAAGCATTCAAAACCTGTCAGAAGACAGGAGCAAAGCAGACTTTCTCTGCATCTGTAGCATGGGTGACTGAAAGAATTCTGTCACTTGCATTAATGTGTCTATCCTGATGCTTGACTTCAAGAGAGAAGATAATGGCTCAGACTTCCTAAAATCCAGGATGTACCATAATTCTGCTCCCTATATAGACAGTTGTTACCCATAGACCTCCATGGAGGGCCGCTTGGATGTGGCCATTCCTGGTGCCACACTGGATGAAATGCTTTTACCACTGGTCATCATCATTACATGAGAAGGCAATGTCAGAGGTTGTACTGTAATACTTCTCACGCTCTTCTCTTTATCCACACCAAACAGATGTTTTGGTCCCTGATGTCTGTTTGGCTGTAATCCCCTGGAAATTGTAACACCCTACAGTGGTCCCAAAGGATTGCAGCAGAGGTTTGCTGGAGTATCTCATTTCCACCATGCCTGTGTTCACCCAGCTAATTCTCTCTCCATTCGGCGTTGTGAAGGACATGAGGAGAGCAGAAGATGGCTGGCAACCCTGCCCTTACTGGGGCCTTTTACTCTTGCATCTACATTTCATCCAGTATTAATTTCACCCAGATTAATTTTTGGTGCTTGGACTGTTTTCTTAGGATTGTTACTTGTGTTTCAAATTAGACACTTTCTTGTACCCAAGAAAGGAGGTTTGGGATAATAGGAACAAGTCACTGAGGCTACGCTACAGCATTTTGGGATGGTGTCTTACGTTGGGCTGCAGATACATGCAAAAACATCTTTCTTGGTTTCTTCCATCAGTATGTAGAGAAATATAAGCTCTATAAAACATTTAAATACCTTTAAAATGCGGTATTTTGGCTTTATGTGGAGAACTGTAAACCTTTAGGAGATGCTTTTCAGGAAGACACTTTAAGGTACTTTAAGCATTGCACATCCTGGCAGGGCAAATTCCAATACTCTGTTGGAAGCCTGGATGGGAGTTATTTTTACTTAGACCAAGTTGTTAATTTCTGGTTGAAGCTGTTACCCAGAAGTCTGTGTATAAATGTGTACAGCTGACAGAGAGCTGGCCTTCTGTGCATGTATTTTTCTACTACTTTGAGCCACTTCAATGATGGAATTCCTAAGTCTACCACTCAGACAGCTTTTGGATTTATGACAGTCCCTGAAGGACTTTGGCTTATAGTTATACATATAGGTACTTTTGAAAATTTATGACAGAAATAATAACTATGTGATAATATTAATCCAATTGCTTATTTAGAGCACCCAGTGTGAGAACAAAAAAATGAGCAACNTATGTATTTTTTTTTCATATTTTTGTTGTACCTGCCATCTGTGTTTTCTGCACTCTTTATTCAAAAAGACCAACTGTGACCTGAAGGAAAGTCCTTCTGCAGAGGGGGCAGAACATGTCCTTCTAACATGCATGTCTTTGTAAGAAGAGGGTTAGTGATGTGATCAAGCGTGAGCAAGAGATGTGAGCATTCAGGTGTGATCTTTCAGATATGCTTGGGATGATAATTTTGCTTTGATGTTTGCTTTTCGTTTGGTTTTTTTTTGGAGGTTGTTTCGTTTTA
>VXAX01001929.1:429735-493895 GCA_013399835.1 Leptocoma aspasia
ACTCCAAAGTGGGTGAATGTGGGCAGAACTGGTACTTTCCATTTCAGCGAAGCACACCAGGGCAGGTGTTGTGTTGGATTAATGCTGTTTCACGGGTCATTAGCGCCCTGCGGAGGAGCTGCTGCCTCACCGCCACCGGAGATGTGCCAGTGCTCCCAGGCGGGGCTGTGGCACCCCCTCACTGCGGGGTGCCCCTGTCCCATCTGCAGCCGCTGTCCCATCCCGGCTGGGCCTTGGGAAGGGGTGTGTGTGCACTCGGGGGAGAGGCAGGGCTGGTTATGGGATGGGGTTTAGCTGGTAAAATTGTACAGAAGTCGGGGGGGGCTGCAGCTGTGTGGGAGCAATGGAGCAAGCCTGCCCTGAGCTCCAGCTGTGCGGAGCAGTGCCCACCTCTGGCTGGTGCTGGGCTCCAGACATGGAGCTGCCCACCTGCATCCCCAGAGGGAGGGTGGGCAGCAGGGCTGGAGAGGGCATCAGCATTTATTCCACAGAGGTAAGAACCTAAAAATGCTGATTATCAGCTTCGGGCTTACTGCAGGGAGAGTTCTGCCGTTAAAAGCTCAGCTGCAGCTACTAAGATGAATATAAGTGACTCCAAAAATAGGTGATTTCAGAGGGAAACTTTCAGACTTTTTAATAAGCAGAATAACTGGTGCTTGTTTGTATGCCTTGTAATTATGTAGATTTTCTTCTTGCTCCTCAGGGTTATTACACTGTGGCCATGTCATAAGAGCATGTCTGCTAAGTGTTTCTAGCAAGAAAATGAAATGCTGCCAGAGACCTGGAGATCTGCATACCTTGCTTTTAACACAGAGCGACAGCTTTGAATCACACATTGTGCCACTGCACAGCCAGGATTGTAAATGCTGAATTTTAATTATCAGGTATATTCATAATTCATTAATAGGAGGTAGACAAATAGACTGGGCTGGCTTTGCAGTGCAAGAAAGATAAATGGAAGATGTTGCATAGGTAATAGATGCTGGAGTAGAGTGTGTAGAATTTTTCTTTCCTCCATTTTGTCTTGCTGCAGCTATTTTTCTTAACTCTCAAAGTCATTCCAGGAAGAGGGGCTGGAAATAGGACAAATGTACATTCATCACAAATGTTCAGAATTCTGAAACTGAGCTTTAAGTACAATGTGAGCTGTTGAATGCAAAAGCTACAGGATCAGCCATGATGCTATGTATGTTCTGTGGCAAATATTTCTCCAGTTACTTAATAGCAACCATTGAAACTTCAGATGCATTAAATAAAATAATTCTTAACCGTGTCCATTGCATTTGTTCTTGAATATATAAATTTAACTGACTTAATGATAAATATTCCAGGAATTGCTTATCAATTTGGGTGGTATGATAGATGATATGTCATTGATTTAATGACATAAAACCATGTTTAGGTAATGAACTTTTCACAGTGTTTCTCTTGTTAACATACAATCACCAGCTTCAATGGGTTTTTTTAGGCTAAATTAAAAGCAGCCTGTGAGAAGTGTAATATATATTCAATATATCACATACTCAACTGTAACTTGAGTCTAAATAGCACACAGCACACGATTGCCTAACCATCAGGCTGGCTTTGGAGAAGTAATCAGCTATAAGAAAATGATGAGCACATAATTTTAGATCATTAGAGGTAATTATTATGACTAGGAATGCTTTTAACCTAAAGGTGAATAAATGGCACCTCTGCAGTATGTATGTCCATGGCTTGAAATACCATTTTAAATGGAAGATGTAGTGGAAGATTGAAAATTGAAATTCTTTGTTTGTTCATAATATTCTTTTTTTTTTTTGTGGAGGACACTTAGGATGGAAATGAAATTTACTACAATTTACTATTTGTCTGGAGGCTTAGTGTCAGATATATGTTACTTTGCTCCTAAGTGAGGTAGTTCTTTGTCTGAATCAGGGCTTGGCTGGGAGGCTCCATGGCCTCTACTGCTCCACACACCTGGGTGTTGGGAGAGTCTGGGGGAGCACAAAATTTCAGGGCCACTAACTTATTTTACTCTACATGATGCGGTTTAGTTGGGAACATAATACATAAATTTTGAATGAAAAAGGTACTTTTAATCTTTAAAAGTCAAAAAATGCCAGATACCTCATTGCCTACTGTGAAAACACCTGCTTATAAAATGATATTCAGAAGCATACTTAAGTCATGGCAGGCAGGTGAATTTCCCCCGACTGGAAAAGGGGAAACGTAACCTCCATTTTTAAAAAGGGGGAAAAAAGGAAGACACAGGGAACTAGAGACCAGCGAGTGTCACCCTGGTGGCTGGCAAAGTCATGGAGCAGGTCCCCCTGGAAGCTATGCTAAGATTTAGATTAGATATTAGGAAGACATCCTTTCTGTGAGGGTGGTGAGCCACTGGATCAGGTTGCTCAGAGAAGCTGTGGATGCCCCATCCCTGGCAGTGTTCCAAGGCCAGGTTGGATGGGGCTTTGAGCATCCTGGTCTAGTGGAAGGTGTCCCTGCCTGTGGCAGGGGTTGGAATGAGACAGATTTTCAGGCTCCTTCCAATTCCACCCAGTCTATGATTCTTTCATTTTCTACCGATCAGGCATTTGGTGTCTTATTTCCAGGAGTGGGGTGCTGATGACAGACGCTGTTCCATCAGCCAGAAAGCTAATGGGAGATGTTGTTCTCACTTTTCTGAAAAATAGGGCTGAATTTTTTTTTTTTCCCAATCAAATCACCAAATGTCAAAGGCAGTTTATTTTGTCTGGAGAAAAAGGCCAGTAAGGTTTCTGCTGAAGCACATAAATGTTTCACCTAATTACAGAGTCAGTAGTTTGGTGAAGTGACTTTAACTATCAACTTCTGGTTCCATTTTTGGTTGTAAAATAAGTAAAATCAGCCAAAACCAACTTCTTTTATAATTTCCAGGACAGCTGCAAATTTCAGGAAGATTCAATGCTCAGCTATGTATGCTGCGTGTGCAATAGCATCTCCTAGGGAAATGCCATGGCAAAATGACTCGAGGTCTGATCTCCAACAGTTTATTCATGTATGTACCAAACACAGAAATTTCATTTTATTTAGATGTTCTTATCAGCAGTGATCTGCTATTTAAAGACTGAAAATACACAAAAAAGTTTAAGAGAAGGAAATCAATGGTATAGTCAGGTCAGGCATGGTCCTATTTCCCATATCTGAGAGTTTAAGGGGGCACTTTTACACTTCAGAAAGACATTACACCCTATCAATTACAAGTTACTTGTAGCCAAGCTACGAGTGAAAATAATCATTACTTTATGATCTATCCAATATGCTTTTAGCAATTCCACTTTAAACAGAAGTTACAGATGTTCTTCAAGGCTCATCTCAGAAAAAAAAAATTGTTTTTGTGCTTTTTCAAGAAAACCTATTATGTCAAAATCTTTGCAATTACGTGTATGCATAAAGTTAAGCATACTTACTTCAAAATGCTGAGCTGAACAAGGCATCCAGGACATCTCATTGTTTTTCAAGCCAAAATGGAGAAAACGAAGTTAAATATTCACTTCAGGCTAAGGAGCCAGTTGCCAGCAGGCTTAGAAGGGACTAAATTCCTTCACTAGTTTCTTGACAGATGGAGCACAGTCTGAGAGCCATTTACTTATTTAGATATAGGTGTAAGAAACTTCGTGATGGGTGTATTTTGTGGTTGTCTTCATTCTCTGTGAAAGCTGTGTCTGAAAAATAGGATGTTTTTTATAGAGCAAATAAGCTATTACATGGCAGTCTGTTATTATGAAAATAAATTAAAAATTATGCATACTTTCTTGTTTTTATCTTATAGTGTTGTCATGAACAAGTTTATAGCCTTAGCAGTATGTTTTATTTTCTCTAGAAACATTAAAGCTGCCATTTGACTTTAGTGGGATATACAATTGCTAGTTGGTTTATCATCAAATTTAAAGGGTATATTCCTGGAGAATGGAGCACAGTGTTTCCCAGGAAAATTAATTCCCTGATTGTAAATGTCACGAACGGTTGCTGAACTATTCTTTTATTATTCTGTTTTTAACTTTTGTTTGAATAATATATTAAATACGTAGTGTCAGCTTCTAACACAATAATCTTTGCCTGAAAAAAATCTGAAAATATTCTTCTGTTTATTGTTGGGCTGTTTCAAAGGCAAATTTATACCTGTGCTGACTTTTTAATAACAATTGAAGTATGGAAACAATTGTTTCCAGAGAGTGGAATGAACTTTTGGAGTTTAAGTAATAATGTTGTAAATTAAAGTTATTTATTTCATATATTTTTTCTGAATTTTCTCAACAAGAAAGCAGCACATTCAAAACAAACAAACAGGTAATGAAACACAAAACAGATGTGGGTTTGCATGACAAGTGGTAGTCCTATGGGATCTTTTCCTGAAGAAAAATGGGGATCCAAACAGTTTGCATGGATTCAAGTTCAAATTAGCTATGCACTGGCAGAGATCCATGAGCCCAAAGCACTCAGAAGCTGTAATCAGGAGTTGTAAATGCAAATAGGTGCACACTGGGAGAATATTCGGGGGAATTACTAATTTCTGGACACTAGTGGAGACAGGTGGATCCTTTACCTGAGGCAAAATTGCCATTCTTACTCTGGGGCATCTTCCCTGTCCTGTTGCAATTACAGGCTCGTCTATGTACCAGTGTGCTGGTATAAGGATGGGCTAGACATCCTGGCAAACCAACATCTTTGGACTGCTGGGACTGAGCTGAGTTGTCTTTGGGCAGCTGAGTGTTGTTTCTAGGAAGCGGGGACCACCCGGGAGTGCTGCTGGTGCTGCTGAGCATCCGCCTCTTGTGGCTGTACGTAACGGCACCAGATGGAAGGATGGGAGAGGCTCAGAACCAGGGAAGCAATTTTGTGTCCAATGCAAACACCAGCACTAATGAAAGCCTCACAGGTATTTTCAGAGGAGAATGTACCCTTTCTATGCATAAACATCAAAGGATTCGTAGGGTTACTGATTAGGAACTACAGCTTCTTTTAGTTAAAGAAGGCATGGTTAATTAATGATTTTGCGTTCTGATTAGAAAATTAACATTGCTAATGCTGTTATTAGATAACTGAGTTTCGGTATTATAAAAGCATTTTGAAATGCAATTTGACAGAGCATATATCAGATTAAATTGGATTGATTATGGGAGTTTTGAAGTTGTTGATTTCTTTGAGAGCTCTGTTAACGAAGCATTATATTGTAACAGAATCCATTAATAGCTCTGTTCTCCTCAGCTAACGGCCTATTACCCTTGGTAGGTAATGAAGTGCAGACGTGAGACACCCTAGCAAGCAGGGTGGGACAGAGTTACTCCACTGTGTCCATTGTAGATCTTCATATACAGTTCTAATTTTGTAGAGCTGGGGGCGGTCCTGTTCCCACTGTCAGCTTGGGTTGGTAGCACCGAGTCCCACAGAGCACTGTGATGAAGCAAGACCATGGTTTGGCATTGTCTATTGGCGTCAGAGGACTGGTGTGATAATACCACATGGCAGCATGGTGCAGTGACAATGTTCTGTCTGTTCCCGGAACTGGTGACAGTTCCTGGAATTGACACCGTGAGGCATGTGACCCCCCCCAGAATGGCAAATACTGCCTGTATATCCTCACCTCCCCAGACCTTTTGGTTTGCACTCTACATTTGACAAGGCAATTTCCACAGGCTTGCTGACATGCTAGATACCTAAGTGGACAAGATAGTATTATGGGTCTCCCTCTCCCAGGCAGGGGTAGGAGTCTTACGCGACAGAACTAGTGAACTGATTTATTTACCTGATATCTGTATATAAAACAGACCTTTCTAAAAGGTGTAAGGGTACCAAAAGACATGTACTGCACATTTAGGGACACCATTAAATTGCTAGTATAGAGTGAATCAGCTGATGGCCTTAAGAGTACTGATGGGTTTTTCTTTCTGTTTTGATGTTTGGCACATTATTTTTTTGTTCAAGACAAACTGGTTAATAGTTGAACTTAGTTGATCTTAAAGGTCTCCTCCAACATAAAAGTTCTGTGATTTTATGGTTCTGTGTAGCTTTGCTCAGTTTCTTTCAGGTGAGGTACTTTTCTCCCTAGAGGCCAAAGCAACTGTGTTGTACTCTGGCGTACCATACCAGAAATGAAAAATATGCATTGAATAATAAAATAAGGAAGCCAGCCTCAGAACTAATAGCAACTAGAAGCTTTGGCTGTATACAAGAAGCTCTGTTCAGTTCTTTTACAAACTTCCCTGCAGTGGATCTTGACCAAAACCTTATCTTGGCCAAACCTTATATATTCAAAAGTTTGGAGAGAAAAAGCCTTGGTGTCTCATCTCTGAATGTTAGTGCTGCATCTTTGCTGCTTTCCCATCCATTACTGTAATGGTCCCATTGAAGGCAATGGGCAATACCACGGTACAACTCAAGAGTATAATCCAAAGTCCTGTGGTGCATAGATACACCAGAAATTATTTTTCATCTTCTGAGCTTTTTTATAACAGTGGTGATGCAGGAAAAGATATTTTCACAGCTGGCAGCTGAAAACTGGACTTTTTGAGGTCAGGAATATAAGAGGTCAAAAAATAAAATCCATGGTGCTATCTATTGTTACCTTTTGCAGTAAAATCGCCTTTAATGTTGATGTTGCCAAGTCCACAGTTAAGCACTGTGGTTGTCTGGGAGCCCAGATAAAGAAGCAGCCTGCAAAGGAAACAACCTATAGGGAAATACATTATACAGCAGGTCTGTTGCCATCCTGGCATGCAATGTGTGCTTTTCTATGCTTAGGAGATAAAGCAAAACTTTTACTTTATTCTGTGAGGAGATTTTTGAGGCTGGCAGAAAAATTGAGGATGTGAGAAACTATGTACTTTCTGGAGGTTTCTATTAAATTACATGCCCCAAGTATCCCTTCATGATCTTGACTGTAAGAGGCAAAATCTGGGCTCAGTACAGGTTAATAGGTCCTAGAGCAATAACCCAAGAATACCTAAATGCACCTGTCAAAGACTGATAAGAGCTGAGGTCTGTCAGCTGCATTTCTGTAGTTCCGGAATTCTGTCAGCCCAGTTTCCTCTCTATTTTATTACTTTTCAGTGACACAAAATTCTTAGGAGTGTCTGGTGCCTTGCAACCCCTGAAACATAATTCAAATTATTTGCCACCAGAACTACACTCACAGACCTAGAATACAAAAATTCTGCCTGCATTGCAGGGTGGAAGCAGTAGCTAATTTATTTTTTTGTTTAAGCCCCAGCAAAACAAAAAAGCAAGACATGACACTGTTGGCCTTTGATGTTAGATTCCTCTTTGTCAGACTGGGTTTTTTTAATGAAAATGGCTTTACACAAAGTTAATTAGATTGCGTTCATTGACATTTATCTGAGTTACCATTGGTTCTTAACTCTTTTATCAAATTTTCATTTTCAGTAGTTTGGGTTTTATTTTGAAAAGTATTCTCCACACCCAGAGTTGGAGGCTTGGGAAGCAGTCTTGTTGTTCATGTGGTCTCTTTCAATCAAGATAACAAAAGAGAGTAAAAAGCAGATGGAAAGGATGTACTGCCATGAGACAAATAGGAAAGTAAGCAAAGCAATTGCAGGGCATTGAAACATCAGAATAGTTGCACTGTGACCCATGCCATTTCTACCAGGATGTAGAGATTTCTGGAGCCAATGTGTTTATCCATGTCGTGGTGACTTACTTAATCAGTTTATCTATCCTTCAGGAATTTGCCTAATCTCTTTCTGATTTTGTGTATTCTCCTGAAATTCTCAACATCCTGGTGTGAGAAGGGAGCTGGAATCACATCATATTCATCACCTACAGTGTCTTTTCTGTTTTCAGTTGTGAAATGAATGGGAAGGAGTCAAATCTTCAGCTACTGGCAGTTGCTTTTCTGGAGTTTGTGTGGAAAGCTTTGTGGGGAAAGCATCAAGCTTTCATTAAACCAGACAAAATATTTCCTCCAAAGTACCATTTAGCCAAACTGTTGCTATTGATATATTTCATTAATCGATTTAGATTTTGTGAGTATGTCTGACAGCATGTTCTCTCCATGTCTCTCTCATCTCCTTCACATTTGATATACTTAAATACCAGTTTCTAGGTTTAGTATTTGACATGTTAGTTTTGAAAACTACTTCGAATTCAGTATAAAAAAATGAAATCACAAAATTATTTTTTTTACTTTCAGATATGTTCCTGACTGTTTTACTGTCAAGAAAAAAAATCCCCATCCCCATAAGATGTTGATTTCATTTGCAGAATTTCAAACAAACTGAAGTTATTCAGACAGTTTTCCCCATGCATCTTTGGAAAGCTCATGTTTGTTTTAGAGGTCTCAGATGACAATAATATATATTTTAGTACTCACTTGTGTACTCTAGTCTTGCAAATAATAAAGGAACATGTATGCCATTGGTACATTGCATGGAGTACTACAGGCAGTAGTACTACTATATCAAGTCATACTGGATTCCCAAAATAAACCATTAACTGTCAAAAATTAGTCCCTCTATGCAGCTATGAAGTTGCTACAATACTCCCTGTCCCCTTAAGATTCTTGTGACTGCTCAGTCAATGAAAATCCAAGTGGAACAACTAGCTCTTGAGGACACTGGATTTGTCAAAGTCCTTTGAAGAGGTGGCATTTGATTAAAAAGATCAAAAATGACAGTAAAATTGTCTGTAATATCTGTGACTTCTTTTCTTGAACCCACTGCACTAAAATTTTTAAACATACAAAGTGTTTGATGACTTCATTTTGGAAATTGCACTTTTATGATAAGTAAGCGCAGAACAATTTTAAAGGGCATTACAATGCCTGTATGAATGATCAAAAATTGCAAATTATTTAATAAGTGGGCACCATTTTTTATGTCATGCCAGTGAAGAAAGACAGTGAAGCACAGTGAAGAGCAGAGACAGAGCTGAGATGTAGAAGTCTAATTCTGTAATGTTACAGGTAGCTGTTCTCTACCAGAGTTATTAGAACTCCATGTCTCTTGAGAGAGAGTAGAAATTAATTTGCTTGCTTTACTCTCAACTTTTTATACCACTTAATAGAGAACAAGAAATAATCCTTATGACAAATCAGTGTAACTAGACCATTTAGATTTTATTTTCCCTGTATTTTTCCCTATCTGTATTTTATCACAGTGCCTAATTAGGAAGATACCCATGATAGGCGAGAAAATTGCTTGAATATTGGGGGCGTTTTGTTTGTTTATTTTGAAGCAGCAGAAAGCAACTAGAATAATCAAAAGTGTTCATATTCACTTCTAAATATCGACCTAATAAATTTTTAACAGGAATTTATTTTGTAAGAGCCATTTTAAAAAACCCCAAACTTTTTAATGCAGGCTAAAATATAAGTCAGGAAGAGGATTTATGTTATTCATGTATTGTGAGTGGTATCAGAAAATCTACTAGGATATGCATTTCTTTTTTCTTTTTTCCTTTTTTTTTTTTTCTATGCAAAACCAGCACGTCCCTTTGTGGAATTTTCGTTTTCAGCATTACATATGGTAATCTCTGAAATAAAGGCATTGGATAACTATTGCAGACTACAAATACAGCACACTACAAATAGGCTACACTCATCTTCTCCTCATTTCCACCTAGGATGTTTCATAAGAAGATTTTTTTTTTCCAATTGGACAGGATTCTGGTTGTGCAGACAGTGAATGAGACCGATTCAGCATCAATATTCTCAGTAAAATTAGACAGATGTATTAGTAATCTTGCTCGAGTCTGTGTGCTGACAAGCAGTGCATGAGTAATGAAGAGGTCTTTGCAATGTGACCCTACTGCAGAGCACTAATGAACAGGGATGTGCACTATTAGTTGATAGTACATACCAGAAATAGAACAAAGAAATGCAGTTTAGGGTGCTGCTTACCTATCTAATGTTCTAATGACTTTACTTTAGGGAAGAGAAAAGAAGTGGGACTTCTGTGCTAGATCTGGACAAGTGATGTTTTCCATGTTTTTTAAGGAATTAATGCCTTTTCAAGAAGAATGTAGAAAGCTTCAAGAAATTATTGTTCCTGTCTTTACAGTCAAAAAAGCAGACCAGCTGACCTGTAAAAATATTTCCATTTAAATTACAGTATGGGTGAACAGATAAATGCTTTTAAAATGAACAGTCATGTTCCGTTAAAGGTAATGAACACTTTACTTAAGAATGGAAATACCTTTTTTTATGTTTTCACATCCCTTCTTACCTCAGAACTAATAGTTGAACAAATCAACCGTTTCCTGGCTTTTTCTCTAACATATGCTAACAGACCTTGTGTTTTGCTTCCTATTTGCTGATTTGGGGATAATGGGCAACAATCATGACAAAATCACATCTTTTATACTTTAGACTGAAAATTGACTCTTCGCGTGTTTCGAAATTGTGATCAGTTTCATAGCAGAAGAGAAAGTAAGATATTACAGAATAAAACTTGACCTCAGAAACACTGCAATCCATAGGTGCTCATTCAAGTGAGGAGATAGTCATGGGGAGTTGTCAGAGGTCCAAGGATTCAGTCACAATAGCACATTGCTCCAGTTTGGCATTACTGACACATGGGCATTGCTGAAACCCACAACAGAGTCACGCACTGGACAAAGGCAGACACTCACCACCCAACACAGAGATGGTCTTTTGGTGCAGTAGTGTGGCTGTTGAGATGGTTTTTCCACTCCTTCAGACTTGCAGCTGTGTGTGCAGGGGTAGTAGAAAGGAGATGTCTGATGGGTTGCTGGTTGAAAGCAGTTTCTGGAAGGAAAACAGCAACTGGTACTGAGTTCAGTCGAGTCTTTGGTCCTTGGAGCAAAGATACTCAGAGACACCTCCAAAGAGACATCAAAAGAGATTGCAAAATATTTCATAAACCATGCTGCTGTGGGAAAAAAGTTTCTCTCTCTCAACTTTTAAATTACAAATAGCTGAGAATCATAGTAGAAAGGATGTTTTTCATTGTTATTGAATAATGTATGTTTAGAATAAGGGACACCTAGTTATTATCAGAGCACGAAATCATCAATCCGTTTCAGCTGACCAGCTAATTTGAGGAAACATCTGGTCTGTGGTCTGCATGTCCCACAGATGACTGAGGAAGCCAAGAAAAAGTGCTTGGAAGCCAAGCAGTCTTCCAAGTTCGGTGCAGAGCAAAGTGATTTGTTTTGTTTCACTGAAAATGGTAAAGGCTGCCTGGTCTACCAGACCGCCTCAGAAGTGTTTGTGTTCAGGTTACACAGCCACATGAGGAAGCTCAAGGCTTGCTTTTAACTGGAAGCAAAGCAAATGTGATTCTAATCCTCATGTTAAAAGTAGTCTTTCAAAATTTTTTGGCTTTCTTAAAGCTGAAAGTTAGCCCCTAATCTGTATTCTGAATCCTGTAAAGTTGTGGAAATAGTGGAGGGACGTAAGTCGTTCTTTTTCTAAGCCATTCTTATGTTCATTTTGTTTAGATTGGCTTCAGTGAGAATTTGCTTGATCATTTGTATGTACAACAGGTGAAAAAGCAGCTAGCCCAGCCAAACTGGGTAACATTTTTTACAAGTTTGCAGTGGATCTTCCAGATAAAGTCCATCTCCATGCATTGGAGATCAGTTGAATTATTGTCCTTTGTGGCGCACCTTTGCTTGCAAAAGTAATGTCATTTTAGTACTTCTATGTACTAAAGGATTTTACAAAGTGAGTATGTAAATTTTAGAGCAGGGAAATGCAAGAGATTTAATTTTGTTTCTTTCTTGGTTTTTTTTATATTAGATATTTTAGAATATGCATGTTTTGTTTCTGTTTACCTATTTTACCTATTTTTTTTACCTACTTTCCTCTCAAAAAAGATTACCTTATAAATTACAGCAGCATGTGCATATATATATATACACACACAGATATAGATATATATAGATATATATGCATACAGATGCAGGCATGCATGTGTGTATGTTAGACTTACCCTAAGCCTAGTTGTTGGTTTTGATGCAAGTTTGACACCTCTAGTGAAGTAACTGTAAATACCTTGGGAAAATAAGATCTTATGGCTAATAAAGGCTGCGTGAAAGTTGGGCTCCTTTTGTTTTTGGTTGCAAAGGTTAACATGTTTCTGGTAATGTTTACACCAACCAAACTAGGCAGGCATGAGATTTCTCTGCCTTTAAACCATTTGCTGGCTGCCATGGAGGTTCTCTAGGACTGGGGTGGAGTACTGTGGGACTGTAGGTCCAGTTGTGGGCACTAGAGGAAATAATCCACAATTTGAACCTGACTGCAAAGATAGAACAGGAGAAAGAACAAAGTAGCACCGTTGCTCTGAATGGTTTCTCCCCTTCAGATACACAGCCTTACCGCACATGAAGTTATTTTCCTTTCCAGAAGTGTGAATGGAGATTAAAGCATTTTATCCCTGAACTCCCCATCTTGTGGAGAGGCCAGGGAGAGGGAGCCTGTAGGAAGCGAAAGCCCTTGGCTAAAATTAAGATGGCTACAAAGAGTAGTGGAAGCTTTTCTCTCTGGAAAATTGGCTTTTGACCACGTATAACCTTAAGGCTTTCCCGATGGGAAATTTAGCATACCTGTTACTGTGACCCTGCCCTAGTAACCACTTGTACCTGTAGCAGCTCAGCGAGTTGGCAGTCCTGCTGTTTTTACAAGAAGTATTCATGAGCTTAAAAGCGGTTCAGGGTCATGAAATAAGTTTGTAAACCTTATATTTTCACAGGAGAAAATAATGAAAATATATTTTGCTTTCTAAACAATTCCTTGTGTTCTAGTTTAACAGGCAGTTTGTGTATTTTTTAGCTGTGGGACTGTAATATGTGAATTAACTATATAAATATTTTGACAATAATCTGAACAAGTGATCTCTTTAATTAGTAACCATTACTTTAAAAGCAACTAAAATATTAAATGAAACTGTAGTATCTTATATTTTCATTTTACTGACTGATAAACATAGACATGTCTTTTGAACTGTTAAGGAAGCTTTCCTATCTGACCATTCAGGGAGCAGTCTGGCAGTCACACTCCCACCATCAAACACTTGTCACTGCTGGAGCTGAAGCCCCTTTGCAGCAAGGCTTGCACAGTCAGACAAGGTTTCCTTACTGGCTCAACCCCAGGTTTCTCATGGCAGAGTCAGGGACATCTGGATCCTTAGAACAATTTAATCATGGTGCTAAACACAAAGCCAGCTTGAGCTGGATGCCTCCAAGGAGGGACCCTGAACAACTGAAAGCCTGAGCTTTTACACCCTTGCAGTCGAAGTGTGCCATAGTCTGGGGTCCTCCTGCTGAGTCCTTGGCTCTGCAGTGTCTCTGAGGGTCTGCTCTCCTGCCTGGCCCCAGAGATCTCTCTGTTTTGCAAAGGGCAGCACAAGTTCACAGCCTTTTGGCTGGGGCTCCCATCATTTCCCAGCACCCAGACCCCAACCTGTAGCTCACACTGCAGCTGCACACTGGGATATCTGCACTAAATTAATTCTTGAACTGGACCACTGAAGTTTGTGTTTGCTGACTGTTCACAAGTTCCAGAGTGCTCTACTCTCCCACATGCTGAGTTTCATGGAGTTTACCATTATGTATCATGAATTTTGTAGAATGGGAATTACAAAGCTTTACCTGATGTTTTGTTAGAGTCACAGTGGTTGTACACTGAGGATTTGTCATGCCTGACAAATCAAATAATAGATTCTCATGTACTGGGATGGGTGCCCATCAGTGCACTCCAAATTAAGCCATGAGGGGCATACTTAATCATATTGATTAGACAAGGAGGGTTAGAGATGTAGAGGAAGAATTTCAAATTAAGTAAAACTCAGAGGAAGAAACAAACCCAGGAAAGGCAGGGCTGAATGGAAAATATCATACCTGGTAAATCGCTGGGCCAAGCTATCATGCCCTGCTTGCAGAAGAGGCAGAGGAAGGAGACACAGTGGAGCCACGTGTCTGCCTTTGTCCCTGCCAGACCAGCTTCATGGCAATGAACCTTGTGGGTGCAGTGACTGTGGCTGCTGTGGCTCCTGGCAGTATACTAGAGTCAGTGCTAAGCAGGGCTGGAAATTAAGAGAATTAATCCTGTAACTCACAGGGGGCCTTTCTAGAAGGCGGTTGTCATATGCTATTAAAGATTGCATCTCCTTGTGCTTTATTGACTAAAAATTATAATTTAAACCTTTAAAATATATAGCACAGTGTCTGTTTACTATAACATTAACCAGCTTGTACTGTTCCAGGTTGACTGACAAGATAATATGTATTTAAATAAAAAATGACAGTGGGGCTCCACCAAATTTCCCTGGGATTCAAGCGGCAATTAAACATTACTCAGTCTTCTTTGTACCACAAAATAATGAAGAGCTAGAACAGTCAGAGGGGAAGCTTACAGCCAGAAAATACCATTTACGTAAAGTGGTCATTTATAGGAAGTCAATATTTACTGCACTGCAAATACACAGTCTTTCCTTTTGTAAAAAAATTAACCACGAGCCCATGGTGCACGTCTGTTCTCTACAGAGATGACTAGCATAGCTGCAAACAGCTATCAAGTAAATATACTGCCAAATGCTATTACCACTTGTTCTTGCCATAGAAATAAGAAAAGCTTACATACAGTTCTTAAATGAGGGCAGTGTAAGTAGCCCTGGGCAGTAATTCAGAATGTCCACTTGTGTCACTTTTACAAGAGGACTGTGACTAACAATAGCTCTCTAGTACCAGGAATAGTGAGACTAGCTTGGGATGGGATGCTGGATGTGGAAATTCAGGTTATGGGTTATCCAAGTGCTGCTAGCTCAGGCTCAGACCTTGTGGACTTTTTAAAAGGAATCTGTTGCTTCAAGATATTGGGTTAGATTTGCAATACGAGGTAAGAGCACAGCGGTGTTAACCATCGGAGCTGACAGTAAGTGTGGTGTTGCCACTGAGTAACAGCAGGAAAACACTGCTGAAGAGAAGTCATACCTCAAAATTAAAATTGATTAGGGACTTAAAAAGCATAAAATCAGCTAGAGTGAATAAAATAATAGCTTAACTGACAGTATTTAAGAGAAAACCAAACCAAATTGCTTGTTTCTATTAATGCACTGAAACAGGGACAAAATCTCACTAACATGAACTGTAGCACTTATTCATTTTCAGGGTGGAACTGCTTGACAGCATTTTCCTCAGCTCAGTAAAACACGTGGTGAGCTTGACAAGGGATAATCGAAATAAATCACTGTCTAACCCTAAATTCATTATAGCATTGCAGTGATAACCTGTACTTAAGGTTGCACTGCCAAATTTAATCTCATAAAATATTGTCATAGCTGGGTAATAATACTGAAATGTCAGTAATGTTTTTATTCAGGGAGTGTTCAAATAATTAATAGATTCATAACCATTAATATTATAATTAATATTAAATATTTTATTACTTCAAATGTCCTAGCACTTGCCTTAACTGGAGGCGACTTCTCTTTGAAGGTAAAATAAACTCTCAACAAACTTGAGGTTTCCAAGTGTCTGAACAGTGGAGTTTCTTCACTTAGGATAATGGATGGAAATGTATTTTTACACACGTGTAAGAGAGTATAATTTTCAGTCCTTATATTTAAGATGCATATTATGTTCTTGAATGATGAAATATGTTCTCTGTCTCACTTGAAGATTATTTTAATTAATACAATTACTGTTTAAACCAGATGGAAGTCAAAATGTGATCTGTGAATTTAGGACTATATTAAGGGTTCTACTGTTGCTGCTGAATTGGAGTAAGTGTATGTGTGTTTCAAATTGAAAAAATGTACATTTATATAACTAACTTTGAGATACAGTTTTTAAAGTATATATATAGCATAATATATATGTTTATATGTGCTATATAAAATATAGCATAATATATATGTTTATATGTGCCAATAAGGGGCAGTAAGTAGTAAGGGGTTTTTTTTGTACTAATACATTTTTTCCAAAGGATTTCTGTAGATTGTTTAAAAAAGGAGCAAAAATAAATCTTGAAATAAAACAGATTATTTTTTCTTTGGATTAGGAAGTGTTTATGCTTTTATTTTCCTCCTCTGGAGATTGAAATTTTTACTTTAGCCTGTTTCAAAGTACTACTTCAAATGCGGAAGGGAAATTATTGTATCTCCACTGAACAAAACAAAACTTTCTTCCAAAAATTTTGCTAAAATTCCTGCCACTTCTAAACATACTTTATGGTGTCTGTTTCTTGGTAGTGAGAAGCACATTAAGACATCACAGCTACATTCTTTAACTGACAGCTTTCTGACTATCAGGATGAATATTTTCTTATGCCAAAGAAAGGCAGTTGTATTTGCAATTAAAAAAAAAGCATGATCAGAGAAAATGCCTTTGAGTTGTGTAAAACCAAGTTACTATTAAATTTACCTTGCCTTTCGAAATTTCTATTATATATTCTCTCTAAAAAGATAATCTTACATACCTGTGCATGCTATTCAAATATATGCCTTGGCTTTTAAGTATCTTCTGTGTTCTTCTGTACTTTGAATAGATGTGATGCATTAGTGTTAGGAAGCCACCACTATTTAGTTACAGAACCTCTCTTTATAATATTAAAAATGGAATATTATCTCCTCATAAGAATTTATTATAAAAGTTAGACTAGGCTGTAGTTTTGGAGGAAGGATACAGAGCAGATGACCTTTGTGTCCAGTATTGATTTGATTTAATCTAATTAAAAGCCACATGAAATGGTCCCTGACGAAATGCTGCTAAGCAAGAACTTAATATTTCAGCTTTACATTTCTTTGTTGGCAGTGGGTCACTCAGCAGTTAGGAGCATTATGAAATCTTTTCAATACCTGAGGTGCTCCCAGGTTTCCTCATAGGAGCCACTTATAGCATGGTTGCAGGCACCAGCCCCAAGCCTTGCCAGGGTGGGCTGTCTGGCTGCAGTGCGAGCCAGAAATGTACTTTCCCAGCTGAAGACCTAAAATATCCTGATGTGCCGTCTTGGCTTGTCACCTCAGATCCTCATCAGGCTGTGCTGCTTTTCAGTGCTGAACAGAGACATGAAGGACGAGCTTCTGCCCTACTTTGTAGAAGGTGGCTATAAAGCATGCTCAGAGCCACATCAGTGGTACACAGCTCTTTCTAGTATCATTTTGGAGAGGTGTTTTGCCAAATGCGACTGCCTGTAGGAAGCGCAGTGCAGGGGAGTGTCAGGGACTATGATGGCAGCAGGCTTCTTTCTATTTTGACAGAGAAAATATGAGCTGGCTCTGGTAGAATGAATTCATGTGGTTCAAATTGTTAGATAATAATTTCTAGGACGATTAGGTATCTTTACTGCAATAGTAGCTACATGCTATCAACACTTTGTCTGCAGCAGGAAGGAGTGTGTTGTGGAGGCTGGGTTGGCATGGGGGAACTGACGCTTTGTTTTTGTTTGTTGGTATTTTTCTTTTTTTTTTTTGGTAGATCCAAATAGATTCCTGGGAGCTAAAAGATTAATCCAAACTAGGATTATGCTTTTTAAACTGAGCTTTCTGTTTTGTTTATACCAGGTTTATGAGTATGGCGGAGGCAATACCTGGTAGTCCTTGGTTTGTAGGTGCTTTGGAGTTTGGGTAGCATGGGCACACTGTGTAAATTTTCCTAAGAAAGAAAAGTAACATATGTAAGGAGACTTTGCTTCTCCATAATCTGGCTGCCTTGTGTATTTTTCTCTTTGGGCACTAAGGTACTGAAACCATCACATAGATTTATGACTTTCTTGGAGAACTTACAGCAGTGCAACAAGTTTTTTATGTGCCCATTTGTCGTCTATTTTAAGCAGACTTGGTGGATACTTTTTATACTTGAATCAGTGTATGAGTGCCTGAATATTATTCATGCATAAATTTTCTTTTGAAAGCATAACATTTTTCATGCATTTAACTTTTCAGTTCAAACAGAAGTGTAATGGTAAGTGTTGATTTAATATAAAAATACAGAATGTTGAGTATATGAAATGCTGAATTTAGAATGTGAAGTATACAGAAAAGCAGATACCTGAAAGCTGCTTATATGTGTGTTCGATGAAGGTTTAGACTGCAAGGTGTCATATTAGTAGTGTGTCACACTCTGATTGTCTAGTTCAATTGTTCACTACCATAAGTCAGTCTAATGGAAACATTTAATTTCAAGAAGTCACAGATTGTGGTCGCCATGTGTACTATATATTAGTGTTGGCTGTGGTTATAATTTGAAGGTAGTAACATCTAAAATAATGCTGTGCTAGTAACTACAGCAGCAAAAGGAATCAGTCCCTGCCCAAGGGGCAGGAGATGATCAGTGCAGAGAGTAGGTATCCCCTCCCTCCCAAAAGGGAGCAGTGCTCATATGGGCACTGATAAGGTTGATAAGGTAGAAGTGGCACCAAACTCTACAATATTTATGGATGAATCATGTTGATATGAGAAAGGAAGAAAACAGATATTTTAGCCCGAATTTTCTACTACAGGTGTCTAATACCAAGTACTTAAGTGCTTGAGAGGTGTGAGAATGTCTTACTTTTCCTACTTATTTACTGATGGAGAGGCCTGAGGGCAGCTCTCTCAACCAGGCCTGAATCTATGAATTTTGAGGTGGTGGCCTTTATATCCCACTCATGTGTATTCCTTTACAGTTTGCATCCAGAAGTTTCTTGTAAAGGTTGTTTATTTAGTACATAATTAGAATTCTAGCAATTTCTCTAGTTTCTAAGAGAGAAAGGCAGAACTGGAGTAATAAAATCACACCGGAGAGGCCTGCCTGTATCCACAAACAAAAGTTGAACAGTGCAATTTTGTCAGGATCATGTTTTTGCCTACACAAAGATCTGCAACATATTCTGTTATTCTCTTCCTATTTAAGGGCTTCTAGGAAACGAACTTGAGGGTTTTCTAGTATTTCTGGTGTTGTAGTCCTCAGGACTTGATGCTCACAAGAATGACATCTTGGAGGCTGGCCATTTTCCTGAAGGATGCACTGGGAATTGCCCTTTAGCACCTATGGAGGAAAAAACCGATGACATACATAAGTATTCTTCAATATAAATTGCTCTCAGTACTGTTAGAAAAGCTGCACCATTCTCGTTTTCATCGTGTCCCTTTTTGCCTCTCCACAAACTTTCTTTCCTGCATTTATTAAATATTAATTATATGGTAATACAATCTATTAAATTACAGGAAATATTCATGTGATTTTGTGCTTTGAGTTTTGCAAACTCAGTAAGGAAATACATTAAAACACCAGTAGAGATGTAGTGTAGCTACATTCACTTCTGCCATGTAAGCCTGTACTGAATTTGTCTCATTCGCATGAAACTTCTAGAAAACAAACTTTTTTACACAAATGTCATAGCAAGAGACTCATAACAAACCGAAAGCACTTGTTCTTTCTGCCTTCTTACTTAAGTCACCTTTGGATAGTATCTCACTAATTGAAAGGTAAATGTAAGCAATAATTTAAAAAGCAATGTTTCAAGGTCAAGGATATGTTTGCAGGTCTAATCTAGCCATACGCACCTCATGAGTGCCTGCAGGCTCTGAGAAGGGTGCTGCATGCCCATGCTGAGTCAGGGAAAGGCAGCAAGTGACAGAGAGCTTCAATTTGCAGTAGTTGTTCTACCCTGGGTTTTGTCATCAGCCTCCTGAAAGGAAGATTTTAGCAAGTTGTCTTCATTGGAACTTGCTGAACAACAGCCAAAGAATCTTTCTTTACATGTGCTGATGCTGAGTGCGTGGTAGCATTGTTCCCGAATCTCCTTAGGAGGCTTCTTGTGCTGTGGCTGCGGCTTGTGCCACCTGCAGTGACTGTGCCAGGGTTGTTGGATCTGGAGGTGTCTATTGGTTCTAAGGTCTGTCTGTATACCCCACCTGTGCCTCAAATCCATGCTCCAACACAGACTTGTTTGTGCTTCCTGTTACAAGCAAATTGTATGCTTACTGTTCTTGAATTCATTTAATTTCTAACCCTAATTGCAGATAAGATAGAAGACAGCTAAATAGATAAAACTCACTCACTCTTAATAAATAGTTTTATACTGAATGGTGTAAACATGTTGGGAATATTTCATGTTCCTTAGAAAGTTTTTGCTAATAACAGCATGTTACCAGGTACATCAGCAAGTGAGACTGGGATTCAGTAGAGGATTCTTCCAGAGTGTTTTCTGTACACTGTATCTGTTCCCATTCCAGTGCCCTGAGATCATCTCAGCTTCCTGCCTTGTTAGGATACGTGCTTCCTTGGGTCGTTCTCTACCCAGGAAAGTCCTTCTTACTGTGTCTCCTTGCTTCGCAGTCTGAAAATTTTCGGTTTAAAAAGGTCCTGCATTTCTTACAGCTACTATGTCTTCATGTCTTCCTCTGATCTCTCCTATCCTCTTCACCTGCATCACTAGATCTTCACCATCACAAGCAGCATTCTACAGCACTTGTGGCATAAAGAGATTCTAGCAGATCTTGCCAGCCTTCCATGGTTGGCATCCTGTCACTTGCATGTCAGGAAAAGATATTCCTATTAAGGCAGCTGCAAGAATGTACCCCATGTTCAGATAGTTCACAACATATTTAGGAAAGAGCTGTTACATAATAAAAGCACCTACTATTTTCATTTGTTGTGGAACTGTTTACTGTTTTATTCATTGTTAATTTAGACAATGCTTGCCATAAAATCTGTGCTTGTTTGAACTGTAAGTGCCTGTAACTTGTTTGCACTGTTGCAACATCCCTTTCCATCATATATACAAGTTACTAAAAATGTTAGTTCAGTTTTAAATTACTTACTCTTTGTGTAACTGCTGAAGCTAAAGGTTTGTCATAATCCTTTTTACACAACTATCTTGCATAGAGGAGGACAGGTATCATTAGGATGAAAAACAAAAACAAAGTGTTAATTTTGAACTGCATTAATTATAAATTCTGAAGCCTGAATATAGACCCCACTTCCTGAGCTCAATTACATAGCCTTACATAAAGATATTTTCTGTTTTATACAGCTTTTTTTATTTTTAGTGTGTGCAATTGAAATGAAAAAAATGGCATCCTGCACTCATAAGCTGAATCTGCTACATAACCAGGGAGCAATAGTTCTGCAGTAGAGAGAAGTACTATCAAGTTGCATTGTATCCTATATGGAATTAGTGAGCATGTGAATTGATCTGATGTTTTCTCTCCATTGTCACCAGATGGGTCACCAGATTTATATAGCACCAGTCACTGGCTTACCTCTATTTTGTATTATCCACTACTAAGTAAAAAGCTCTAGGTAGACAGCAGAATGGTTCAATACCCTCTGCTGATTTCTGAACACATGCAATACAGCTATGAAATCAGAAGCAATTGTAGAAGAAAGTGTAGAAGAAAGAAGTGTAGAAGAAAGAAATGTAATTTTTGGGCACACCAGGAAAGCTGAAATTGTACTACCAGTCTGTAGTAAATGTGCAGTGAAGCCCTTTCCTACGAGAGGATTTTAGTGTCTAATTAATAGCGCTGTGTCTGGCTCGGATTTGAACTCCTAACATGAACCATATAGTTCATGTTAGTGCTGCAGACTTGCTTGAGGGAGCAAAGGGTGGTCTAGTCAGCAGTTCACCTGCATGACCTTTACATTTCTCTGAAGGATTGTGCAGAGTCTGTTTCCTCTCTTGCCTTCTGTAGGGGGGAGGTGTAGAGTATCTCCTGCTTATCATGCACGCACTTAACTCCTGTTAATCCTTTTGGGAGTGACACTGTGGTATCAAAGCAGGTATATACTTTTCATCTCCAAAGCAGCCCTCTAAGAGGTAACTGGAATTTATAGGTCTTATCAATTTGCAGCAGTGCAGGTGAATAAAGAGAGTCTTTAAAATAAAGCAACTGCTGACTCAGCTTACATAGAGGCTTGGGAGTAAAACTGAAAATTCAGCAGTGCTAGTCCCTCCTCAGCTATCAGCTGATTGAAAGTATTACCCTTTTTATGCTAATCCTCTGAGACTGGTGTAATGTAAAGTACTGGAGATATGGGTGTCTAAATAACAGTGGAGCACTAGTGTTTGGAGACCCTTTAAAGGGTAGCTCCTCTGGGTATCCTTCCACAGCAGGCAGGGAGAAACTCAAAATATTAAGGTTTGTCTGAGAGCTAACAAAACTGTTTAAGTAAATTCAGGAAATTCACTGAGCATGGAGACAGTTCAGATTTCCTTTGCTAGGAAAAGGTGGTAGGAGCATCTGCTTTTGATCACTTTTATATTTTGATTACCTGAGACAAGTAAGGTTCGATAGTCATCCTGACTCGAATAACAGCTGTCCAAATAGCTCACTGCCGATACATGTTGAATAACAGTATCATTGTGTAATGTCAGATTTATGTAATACGCTGTTTGTCAGATCACAGATAACAGAAATGCAAGTTTGTTGTATGGTGCTGGATGAGCGCATTTGGGATCAACATTCGTGAGCCGGCGTCGCTTCAACCCATAATTAACTGTGTTACTCTTCCAATCTAGTCCTAATGGCTCAAATGTCTGTTTAATGTTTGCAGATATGCTGAAAAATGGAGCTGAACAAATAGTTTATGAATAAAGAGCAGTCAGATATGCATTCCTGCTGCTGATTTTAAATCAACATATTTTCAGACAGTTGTGTTTATCTCATTAGATACTGGTGATATGATGAGTAATAGGAAAAAGTACAGTGGAATAAGAAGTCTAGTACATAGATAATAAATATTATTTAGTGCAGTTAATAAAAATGAGCAGTGGTGTCTTGAAAAGCTTAAAAATTTCAGTGGGGGTTCTGATATTGTCCTATTAGTTAATTTCTAATATCTGTTGTTTGATGAATAATTTCTATAAAATAATGGCCTTATATTTGTGTCACTTAATTTTTTTTTTTTTTTCTTTCTGACGATATGAAACCATTGTGCATGGTAGTCATTGCCCAGGTGCTTTAAGAGCCAGAACCTTGTTCTTAGCTGTCAGAAAAGGGTTTTTTCAGGTACTATTCACAGGTGCTACTTCCTGAAAGAAACTACATTCAATTTCGTATGACCATATTGCAGCCAGCTTCTGAGTTTTGGAATGATAAATAAAATTGAATTATATCTTTTAAGGATGCAGAAATTGCAGGTTTTCCAAGTCTTATTCTCATTACCCACTGAATGTTGATTTTGGATAAAATGTTTGCCTACCTACTAAATGCCTCCTTCACAATGCACAATATGAGAAATGAGTACTGTGAACAGAATTCCATAAAGTAAATATTGCTTTTCTTGTAGAAATGGAGGCATTTTGGAATTTCAAACGCAAGGAAGAAAAATGCAAATAAAAAAACCACTGTGCTTGCAGATACTTACAGAGAAATTTCCTGGATCATTAAATGCCTCTTTTCATTCATAATATGGAAGCATAGCAAGATGCATCTGGTATTTCTGTTGAAAGAAATCGCATTCAATTTTTTCAACTTCCTGAAGCTTAAGACATTCATGATCTGAATAACAGATTTTACAAAAAAAAGATTTACGGGTTAATGCTAAAGGCTGATAGTATGAGAAAAAATATCAGAACACTAAATTATATGAATAAATCCAGGCAATGAGGGCATGGGGCAAGTCTGCAAAAAAACTTTATGAACCCGGGACATGTTTTAATTACTGTTCTATATAGAGAAAATAGTTTTCTAAAAACTCATGGTATCTGCAGTTAAATTACAAAGAAGATAACATTATAGAAAATGAAGAAACATAAATTTAGAGTTTATGTTCATGACTTCAGAGTCTAGGGATCTGCATATCATCTCAGAAATGAAACAAAAGCTGAACCATAAATCAGCTGGTGTTCATTATAATTTACATACATGTATGTAATTAGAAGTGAATGGAACAGTAGAAAAATACCATCATTTACTATCTTTTCTTAAGAATTGTAAACATTTTGTGTCTTAACTGTAAGCTAAGTCACAGTTGTAAGTTGATGTCTTTCAAAGCAGGTCCCGTCATGGTTCCGGAGACTCCACTAGAACATTGCTCATTGGGATATTTTGCCCTGAGATTGCTGTTAAGTGAATTCCTTGGCAATGGCAGCTGTTTCTTGCTGGAGCTAGCTGCTGATGCTTTTAATGCTGATGCCCCAGCTCCTGTAACCCAAGTTACTGCTGTTGTACAATTCGGTGTGTGTGTGACTGCTGCCTTCCCTATTCCCTTGACCTTTTCCTTGTTTGAGTGTGGAGTCAAGCATGTTAGATTGAAATGCCTTTACTGTTGATTTAAGATTAAAAAAAAAAAAAGACTTTTCATTTGGGCATTGAGTCTAGGAAGCACTCGTGGGCTCAATTTAGTTTGCTTTGCTGTTGTCACGGTGAAATCCAACATGGAAGTGGAAAAAAATGGCCTGAGGTACTAATATTTGCAGCTCTTCCAGCTGCCTGCAAAGTAAATATGTGTCTGTGACCTTAAACTCTAGGATGTAGTTTTATAGTATGTGGTGAATTTCTGTCCCTAAAATAAATGTAAAATTTAAAAAATGAACCTTTTGAAAAATATATTTATTTAAGTCTATAAGATCACATTTTATGAGTTGATAGTATGGATTGTAACTGCATGTTGTTGCTTTGAGGATGTATATCTTGGTGCTTAGCTTTCCCAAGGCAGATTCTGAGATCCTGTAATCCTCCCTGATCCAATGGTAGAGACAGTCTTGTAAACATGAGAGTTTTCTCCATAAAGCTGTCCTTGCAAAATATATCTGTGCAATTAGCCCTCTGTCACTCTGTTCAGCGCCTGCTCCTGCAAATATAATGTTTCACTATTCAATGGGTCTAATTTAGATTAAGTCTTCAGATCAGGGTGGTAATTTCTCTGTCTGTTTACATCTGTGGTGCTATTTAAAGATGTCATATTGTTGACCAAAATCATAACTTACCAGACATATTTTTATCCAGTAATGTCTGGTGAGGCTATCTGGTTACAAGGTGAATGAGGAGAAAAAAGTGCATTGCTGGAGGGGCTGGAGAGCTTTTTTCAATCTTTGCATTTTCTGAGATGCTGTGTGAGGGAACTGTGAATGATAAAGAAGTTGTGCAGTGTGTCCAAGGCCTCCAGTTTCTTTTCCAACAAAGGAGTAGGAAGAAAATGGAACATTTCCTAAGATTTCTTCTGTTTGAAAGCCATGCTCAAAGTCTCTGTGAAGAGTGTTCTATTGCTACCCAGGTACCAAGACAAGAGGGGACTCTTCCAACAGGCCCAGATTTCCTTTGGGCCCACTTATGTTGGTACTTTGGGCACGTGAAATGACCTGAGAATGGGTGTAGCTAACAGCATGACTTGTGGCAAGGTCCATTGGGATCTGGGATCACATCTGTCACTGCACATTGCACTTCCTTATCTCTCTGCAGCTCAGAAAAGTTTCCTCTTGCAGCTCAGAATAATCCTTCCTTTAGGTGATGTTTCTGTCTTTATCTAGCTCTTCTCACATGGCTTCACTTTTCTCAAACCATGAAATATATTCCTTTAGCACTGGAAGAAGACCTGCAAATATATCTGTCATTGGCCTCAATTCAGGCTGTGGGAATGCGGTAGGCTGGCTGCTGCAGATCTGTCCCAGTAGTTAAATCTGTATCTGTCAAAGCTGATGTTTCATTTCTCTATACATCTCTCTACTCACATCCCCAGTGTTAGAAGCTGGGTCTTAGAATTACTTGAGTCTGTGTACACAATTTTGTACTTGGACCTGAAAGCTTAGGACAATTCTGGACTATTCTGGGCTTTTCACCTTGGCCAAGCTGTGTTCCGTCTCAGCCTGTGTGGCTGGGTGTGTGTCCTGTCTATAACACCTGCAAGCTGAAACAAGTTCTAGCTAGTGATCACTGGGGAGGACATTTGTGTACACAACCTAGTGTGCAGTCAAGATCTCACAGGTTTTAGCTATATTCATGCATGTACCTGAGTGATCTGGTACTTTATCATTTGACGTACGAACTGAGCCAACTTAAATCTCTGACAGAGGAGTGATACCGCAAGGGGGGATACAACCAAGCTGCTGTCTTTGGGTTTGAATGTAAAATGGAGGCAGTCTGTATGCAGGGTGTTTGCATGGGAGAGATGGAGGTTTAATGAGTGCACTGTGTAAGATTTCGTGCCAGGAGATGTTCCTGAGGTTCTCCTGAAAGGTTTCCCACAGGGCACGTGTGTAACTGGCCGAATATTCTATGAATCAGTGTCAGTGCACATAGCTCAAAGAGGTAAAAAGTTAATGGAAGTGCTTTAGGGTCATGCAAAGGGAAATAGATTTAATTAAGGCATATAGCTCCAGGTGCCTTCCAAGCATGTAAATTTGTTCGTGAAAACTGCACTGAGCAGTTTTGGAATTTCTGTCATTTGGTTGAGAAAACCACAAAGCGTCTGTGAACTTCTATGAATTGAACTCACACAGGAGGACTAGAGCGTAGAGTCAGACAGATGCTTGGTATCAGTCTCAGTTTCAGTTTGATCTTAAAGTTGTGTCTAGGTGCACTTAACCATACATCCGTGCCTCTGTGGGTAGTAAATGGGATGGCAGAGGTCTGTCATTTAACAATTTTTTTTTCTTCAAACCCTTCTTGGGCAAAGCATTGCGTTTGAATTACCTGCTGAGATTATATTTTGGTATGAAAATTGTGAAAGGGGAGGAGAGAAAGTCCTGAATAAAACCGAATCATTAACCAATTTAAGTGTTTATTTCATTATTATAATTGATGCAAACACATAAGAAGAGGTTCCACTATTTTTTTATTACTGCTTTGCTTTTCACTATTACTTGGTAGTTATGAAACAAGTATTATTGATGATGGTTTTAAAGCTGGAATGTATCGTAGTTGTTTAGCATCCTTGCTTTTTCTTTAAGATGCCTTAAGCTACTGAAAAAATCATTTACTATGTCACAAAATTTCCTGCCTTATTAGTTAAAAGAAAATATTTCCCTACAGATATTTTCACATGTAATGCTATTTCCCATATTTCACAAGCTATTTGCAGTTTAAACTTAATCATATTTGCCTCTCTGTCACTGAAGCTCTTTAGAATTACCTTAGAGATCTAGATATTATTTGGATATTCATAGCATAATTAGATTTGACATATCATACTTTGTTTATCTCAGTTAATGCCTAAAGGCTTGATTCTGATCTGAGATCTGCAGAGGCATAGCACCAGATTTGGAATGAACTCTGTATTGGAAATGCTAATAGCAGTCTCTGTCCAAAATAGTTACTCTGCTCTCCTCCTGTCTCCTAAAATGTGTTAGATTGGAAGGATGCATTTGTATTTTTTTTGAGAATGAGGTAGTGGCAGGAAGTGGAGCCAGTCTGCAGTATTTTAGTCTTCTCTTGTGGTACTCTTTGCAGATACTATTGTGTAGCTAACATAAGAATACATTTTATTTTTTCAAATCAATATGTCTTTGATCCTTCAAATATACCCTCCCACAAAGACACACAATCACCTGCACTTTTGATTTGTATTTTTTCTCTCCATTTTTAGTAAAACAGAGATCCAGACATAAAATTCAGCATTCCTGGAAAGTCAGTCTGGACAGGTGATGCACCCCAGAGATCTTCATTCTTATGAATCAGTGAATTAATCATCACCCAAAATTTGTAGTTTACCCTCAGTAAATGAAAAATATTTTTGGTTATCTTTCTTCATATGCATTTGCCAAGGATAACTTGGCAAATTCTGACTGCTATGAATTCACATCTTTCCTTGCTTTAAAAGAGTTTAGTATGGTCCTGCCACACTAGAGATACTCCCCATAGCACTACAGCAAATGCTGCACTGCTAGAAACAGTTGCAATGTGTGTTGGCTGGTAATGCAACAATTCTTAGTGCTGAGAGCTTGTGTTTGGAGCACACTGAATTACAACACAGAAATTTATATCCTTGCTTGTCTTGCATGTGTTGGCAAAATGCTGTCAGCATCCTTCCCTCAGACACATATTTTCATCGTATATCTGATATCATAATCTTTAACTAAGCTGGTTCATCGTGTCGCTCTTGAAGGCTGATGATATTTGAAAGCAGGACCACTTGTCAGGCCTACAGTGGTTTGCCCACACTGGAAGTATGGGAACCCTCCTGTGTTCAGCTCTGAGAACAGAGTGTAGGACAGGAAAACCCTGGTGTAAACTGCTTCATGTCTGCACTGCTTTTGGTTGAATCCCTCAAATACATGTGCCAAAACCCAGAGCTGGTACTGCTTAGCTCATCCCTGATTTAGGTGTTGGGTAATGCAGCCCATGGACTCGGATTGTTAGGAAATCTTTCAGTTTCATAACTGGCTCTTTTTGTCATTTGAACTCTGACTCAGAGTCAATTAAGTTCAATGGCCATAGTCGTGCTTTGTGGCTGCTATCCCTCTTGTGAAAGGAGCCTTTTTAAGAACAGGTAAGACTCCCAAAATGTTTATGTATTGGCAGTCTTTTTCAAGACAGGGAATGCATTTGTGCATTTCCTGCATGAGATAAAGTAGGGAAGAGGTGTTTTTGAATTACCTGTTTTTACAGACTGAAAATACGTGATTGTGTCTTGAAGGTTATTTATAGTGTTATGTTTTTATGGAAAAGCAATATGCTAAATTAAAGTTTGCTGACATGCAGTAAAGGTTTAGCTACACTTAAAAAGAACAATACGCATAAAATACACTGCAATTCTCATAAAAATACAGGCAGAGAGACATTTTTTTCTGGTTTAACCTTTAGATGAAGAATGCTGTTTAGTATTCATAAGGCAGAGGGTAAAGTCTTGCTTTTTGAATTCTGGTGCACTGTTGAAAAAATGGCTAGTGCTGAAAATTACTATTTCTATAGAATTTAATTTCTTGTAGGACTGTTTGTATCATTTTAGAGAAATATGGCTTTATTAAAGAAAAGACAAATGAATATCCTTAACTCATTAGAAGGAGGTTCTGCATACACTAATTAGCACTATGTTATTTCTCAGATATTAAAATTATAGTGTACAAATAAATTTTAATTGCTAATGATTTGTACAAAGGTTATCAATTTCATTATTACAGAATGTTGATACTGTGGAAATTTATTAATTCATTAAGTATTTTAGACAAGAGCAGGGCCATAATTATTGCTACTATTAGTATTCGAGTATTTTCCAGAATTTACTGAGTGCTTTAGAAATGCAGAAGACAGCATAGCCTACATTTAAAAAAAAGCATAAAACGGTGAGAACAGATGTAATATGCAGAGAGTCAGATTGATGGTAGGCAAATGTCTCTTTATTTACAGGTTTGCTCCTGTCTGAGTCTAAATTTAACACATTTGGGGTGCTTAAGCTGTTGCTGTCTACACTGATCCATCTAAGTCAGGAGTGACCAGCCTGTGGCTCTTGAGGAGGCGACCGGCAGCCCCTGCCACGGCTGTGCGCGGAGCCACCGTGAGGCTGTTCATCACTGGAGACATAAACCCCGCAGCCACGGGAGCTGGAGGATGCTGCTGAGGCCACAGAGGCTCTGCGGGGCCTCGTGGCTGGGCTGAGAAATGCTCCCATGTGTGTGAAATGCTTGAGAGCTTTGGATTTGCTTCCCTGCTCCACTGCCTCCTAGCCCCATTCAGGGATGGGCTGTCTCTTACTCTCATTCCCATGAAGTGTGATGATGCAGCACGTAGTAGCAGCTGGAATTTGGGCTGCTTCTAGCCTTTTTCCCGCAACAAGTGGATATAGGCTTCGTACCTATGGGCCCTACAATGCATATCTGAGAGCTGCCATAGGGAAGAAGAGTGACTCAAGGAGAAACCTGGCAGGGAGTGGGAAGCTTTTCCAAACATTTCAGAGCAGGTGGTCTCATTGGGGTTGAACCATGGAGGGAAGTGAGGGCATAACTGTGGGAAATGTAACAAATGAGGTGTGAATAATGCCTTCATGACTATTTGCTTTCAATTTGCTGCAGCTGGAGATCTCAGAAGTAGCACTGGTGAGAGCTCAGAGGTGATGCTGTGATGAGAAGCAGCAAGGGACACCTTGTCAGAGATGACTCTTACACGGACCAGAAAGTAACGAGTGTGATTTCTGTCAGGCCAGTGTGCAGGCATTGCTGTGAGTTGAGCTAGTGAAGGTGCAGTAGGAGAACAAAGCAAAGGAGATGTCTTATATGCAGTGTGAGAAAAAAGTATTAGACATGACTCGTGGGAGGGAGGAAGATGAGGAAAAGGGGTCTGATATAGCCAGGGTTGGGCTGTATCAGAACTACATGGTGAGGCAATTTTTGGAGGAAACAGAAGAGCTGTCTTTTGCCATGGTGAGTTGGGCAGATACTGTGAAATCATGAGTTAGGTTGATTTATAGAACTGAATAAATTGAGACAGGCCATCACTGAAGAAGCAGCTTTGCTATGAGTCACCTATACAAGACTATTACCTAATAGCGTGTGAACATGCAAAATTAGGGAAAAAAAAGAGGGAAAAAAGGCAGCTTCAAGAGAAATCAGTGAATATGGGTAAACAACTGCATTTGACTGAGCCAAAAAAATATAATGACTAGTCTCACTGTTTTCCAGTTTCTCAGTTATGGTAAATTAACATGTCAATCGGTTTGAATTTACAACAACTGAAAATCAGACCTTCAATAGTGAAACAGAGTAGCATACATAAAACTAGCAGAAAGACCCAATAAATAACTTATTTGACCTTTATATATTATTTATAAAGGGCTATGCATGCAAAGCACTAAGCATCTTCCATTTTCAATAACCAGCCTGCAGCAGATCCCATAAAAGCATTGCTTTAGTCTCACATGGAAGGAAGCCAGGTTTATCAGGGGGTTTACCTCAGGCAGTGGGATATGATGACTTCTTCTCCCTTATTGACATGAACCAGCTGTGTAGTGATATCCAAAGGAAGATTTTAAAAAAATAAATGCAAAAAGTAATTGTGCCTGCATGGCACTGGTGGCAAAGTAATGACAAAAAACCCCAATGGATTGAAGTTCTCTGATACAAATTAATTTAAATATGGTTTATGTTTAAGGCTTTCTGAGATTAAAGAAAAGCAAAAACCTGTAACCTTAAGGCAGATTAACCTGAAGTTATGGTTTATGCAGGGGTACTACTGGAGAATGGGTCAGCTAGGAAAATTATTGTAGGTCAAACAATTATTTATGTAATGAGCAAGAACAAGTGGAAGCTGTTGCAGTTGTGAAGTTCCTCACATGGAAAGGGCTTACAGTCACAGTGAGGATTTGCAGGATTCTGCACTGGGTTATTTAGGTACAGATTCCCCAGTGCTTAATGGGCCGAGATCTGCAGACTCTGTTTTGGATCAAGCAAAAGTCTGTACCAGAAACTATGACTCTAGAACATGTAATTTTGGACAGCATTACCAATTCCAGCTTGCTTCTTCCTGTGCTTGTCCACTGCTTTCAGGAGTAGATGTACTTTTCTTCTTGGACTTCTTTTATTGCTTTCCGTGGGCAAAATTGTTTCCATAAGCCTTAGACATTTGATTGTACACTGGCACAGCCATACTTTTACCTTAGCCTACTTTACATTTTACAGTTCTGTTAGCTGTATATTGATATCTCAGAGTTTTTTCCATACATATATATGTAACATTTATTACATGTATTTTGTACATTAATATACTATATTAATATTTCCTCTCCTTAAACTTCAGCCACCATTATAAATGGTTTAATATCTTTCCCAGACTGTCACTGTACTCTTGACTTAAATTATATTTTTTCTTACTGTGTTAGCTATCCTATCTCATGATGGTTTCAAACTTCTCCTCTTTCACAGTCACAGATGACTTAGCTACTGGAGTCTTTTGTTGATAGGATAACTGAGATTGAACATGGAATATTTAGACTCTGAAGCAGAGTTTTTGGGAGAGCTAGTTAAACATTCCTGATCTGAGAAAAGCTTAACAATATAAAAGATGCTAAAATACCTTTGTCAAATTCATCTCTGGACAGGTTGTAAGCTGATCACTGAGCTGTGTACACGTGGCTTTAGCTTAGTGAAATGTCATCTTCTGAAGTATAAAACATATAATCACTGCAGGACTCTGTTTAACAAGTTCAAAATCTGAGTAACCAAACCTTAATTGCAGAACAACTGATATTTTGTGAAATCCAAGTCAACTATTTTTGTCTTACAAAATTATGACTTCCTGTCTTTTTAAAGCTACTATCTATTTTGATGCACTTGTTTCAACACTTGGCAGTGATGAAGGTGTATGTATTATTCATGATCCTTGAATGTCAGCATTTCCAGTTGCATAGCTCTCAAAGTTAGACTGCTCACTTCATGACAGGTTTTTTGAGTACCACTAGTCTGAGGTATGACCAACCCACATGTTAGAAAAGCCTCTTTCTGCTTTGCTCTTAGACATTTATAGAAATAACGGAGATCAAATAGTTGTATTACATGGCATACACTTACATATCTTTTGAGTAAATTAAGATGGAAAATCAAGAACACTGTTCCTCCACTGCTCCTTCTTCCCTCTACCCTAGCAGCAGCTCTTGTAATCATCCTGTTCAGAAGGCCAGGGGAAATGTTTTGTTTCATCATGGGAATTGTGGTCTGACCAGAGAGCTCTGTTTCAAGTGAGAATGAAAAATTGCCTGAAAAAGGAAATTAATAAGGATGGACAGTTCTGTAACAAAATTTTCTGAGTCAGTTTAAAAAATGAAATATTTTAATCTTATTTGAAATATAATTATTTGTTTACATTTTACTGGTGAAGGATGGGAGTCTTCAGGTAGCTGTGAGTAGATTCAGAGACCTCCACATGTATAGAAATTGTATTTTCCTAATAATATTCCTATTTAGATGTCAGAAAAAGAGAGGTTTTTTTATCGCACTCTACACTGTGATATTACCCTTATGGCTCTTTTACTGAAATTAGAACCATTAGTTCTCATTAGATATTTTTATTGTTTTGCAATTATTTGGTAGTCCTTGGTTTTTGACATGTGGGATCTCAAGAGATGAGCAGATGAAAATTAGAGAAAGGTCAGTAAGTAATCATCTATGCAATTAAAAATACTTCATGTTGTTTACGAAATCCAACCGATACAAATGTCACAATTTCTAATAACTTTTCTCTTGTGTTAAATACAAAAACCAAAAGTAATTATAGCAAAAAATAATTTGACTGTGTGCATATATAGATGTAACTACCTTTTTACTTCATTGTTTTTATACTGTATCATTCTCTATTTTCTCCCTATTATAAACCTTAAAAATGTGCATCATGTAGTAGATGTAAGTTAAAGACAGTAGCCTTGCAAAAAGAAGATATTTTATCATTGCCCATGTGATGCAGTACTGCAAGGAGAAAAACTGGCAGCATTTTGGATAAGACAGAGCCCTCTATCAGAGACTGCTTAAGGCATATCTCACTAGCTGCTTGATTTCCTGATTGCTCAGCATTTTGCAGAAGATTGGAGTTACGCTAAAAGCAAAGTTACGTGGTTTTGACAAATTATTCACTATTTCTTTGCTGCAAGGCTAGTGCAGAAAACAACTTGCACTTTCCTAGTTTGGCGCAGAGGAGCTTTTAGGTGAAGCGAGGCGGTAACCTCGCTTCACCCGGCCAGACGAGTGTAAACCAAAACACTGCTCAGTGCTGGAGTGTCACAGCACTCAGTCAGGCAAGATGTAAGCATCAGGAGGAGGCTGAAGTGCTGGCGTTTCCCTCAGTAACCATCAGCTACTTGCTTTATCTCTAAGGAGAAGCATCCCTGTCCATCTGTGGAAGTGCTCAGTGCTGTGACTGCCTCCTCTTCCTAGTGCCCTGCGTAACAGGAGTGAGGCTGTGCAGGTGGGATGGAACAACAACCAGGGTTATGCTGCGTCTAGCTTGGAGGTGTCACCAAGGTTAACCCATCCTACACCCTGCATCAAAACAACTTCCATAAAGACAAAAAGATGTGTCACTGCCACAGGAGATGGCCTCCTGAAGGGAACCCTAACATGCAGACTGGACCCACTCCTTAGGGAAGCCTGCTGCCTCCCTGGGAATCAGGTTAAAGATATGAAGAGAAAGCCTCCTACCCTGGATATGGCCCTCAGATTCTCAGATCATTATTGATTTGTCAGGTGGGCAGTGGTGAAGTTGCACCAAGAAGTCCAAGGACAATCAAGAGACTTTATGGCCCTGGGATAACCGGTCAAGGGATGAGGAACACAAGTCATATTCTCTATCCATCCAGTTGCAGGGAATTATGAGGGAAAAAATGGGAAGAGCCAGCAAATTCTCTTAAATGTATGTACACCTGTGTGATATTCCTTAAATGCTAAATTGAAATATATTTCAAAGACCTGTATCTATTTTTTTCACAATCTTTCCACTAACTTCAGGGTATAGATCTTATAAGGTATATATAAGGTATAAGATCCTCTGTCTACATAGCCTCCTAATTTTGTTAATAAATTGAATATGCTATGCCTTTGTAGGAACTGATTTCCAGAGATGTTCTGTTACAGCTCTGGTCTGCCACGTAGTTCCTTGAGGTAATGCAAAAGGATATGACAGTAAATAGAGAATACTACGACAGGATGAAATATAACCTCTAAAGAGCAAGGCCTTTGCACTATTCTGACATGTCTAGACCTATGCCTTAGGCTGTGTACAGTGTCAAATAATCAAATTGTGTTGTTTAAAATACTCATTGATATATGTTGGTTTATTTTCTGATGCTGTGGGATGACTTCAGGCTAGATTTTGCCCTTGTGTGTGCAGAAGCAGTTTTTACTGACTTTGAGGCAAGGTGACTCCACACAGAAGTGGGATATTGTCTCTCAGCCTTTATGGCAATGCAATTATTTAATCAATTGGAGCTGTGTTTTTGCAACACCTCATAATGCACCAAATCCATAATAAATGATCAGTCTGGATTTCTAGAGTTAGTAAGTGATTTGGAATAAAACATGTTCCTCAGTGTGTTAATACCATTTTGTCATGGGCCTGTCCATGCATAAGTGGGTATGACTTTCTTTATGTTTCTACAGTTGCCTTACTCATGGTCCAAATTTGTATTGGGATAGAACAATATGATTATCAAGTGCAAATATTATTATGTTTTAAGTCTGTATTATCAGACACATATGTACATTTCTATTCATTGACATTACCATTGATAAGCCTTGGTTGTTAAGGTTTTGGGCTGTTTTTTTTTTCTAGTAGCTGTGCTGACTTTGATCAAAGTTACTTACTGCTTGCAATGTGCAATGAAAATGGTGACTTTTCAGGTAAAATTTGTAAGAGGGCCTGTTAACCAATATCAGTATCCTGAGCTGTACGAAAAGGGGCAGAGACAGTGATCAGAGTATTACTCACCTTGAGCACCAGCCATGTGAGGAGAGGCTGGGGGTGCTGGTCTTGTTCAGTCTGGAGCAGGGATGGCTTTGGGGAGGAACTGACAGCAGCCCGCAGTGCCTATGGGAGATCATCTAGGAGGTGGAACTGGGCTCAGTGAAGTGAGCCCAGGTGAGAAGTGAGATAGTGAAAGTAAAGTGAATCGAGAGGTTCAGACTGAATTTTTTTTTTTAAATGCCCCTGTGAAGGCAGGCCGTGGAACAGAACACGCAGATCCATTGTGCCATTTCTGTCCTTAGAGATTTTCACTTTGGCCAGGTGAAGCCCTGAGAATATGGTCTGACCTCAGAGCTGACCTCCTGTGAGCAGGAGGTTGGACCAGAGACCTCCTGAGGTCAGTCCTAGCCTGAACTATCCTGCGATCCTGTTCCTGCCCTCCAGACAGTTACTTGAAACCTGTCTATCTCTGCTTTTTCTGAATTTTGGTCTTAGTTAAACTTAAGGATAAAAAGTACCATGGTAAGGAAGTCCTGTGAGATTGTGCTGAGTTTGTCAGCCCTGAGATCAGAACATTATGAAAAGGAACATGGTGCTGGAGGAGATTCCTTTGAGTGTCCAGTATACTCCTCTCTGTTCTCACAGGCCACCACCTGGCAGGCCATCCCTCTTCAGTCTAGAATAAAGGAGAGAAGAAAATTAGACAGCTGGTTTGGTTCAACTATCTCTTGATCATATCATACTTGTATTTATAGGAAGAATTACCCAGCAAGTGTGGCTGTGAAGTAGATGATCCAGGCATTGAAAACCAAGATTGCACAAGGACTGGATTTTTTTTTATCTCCTCAGTGTGATTTCAGCAAGACACACCTTAAACCCAGCTGAACCTGGAAGGAAATTAAATGACCCTACCTTGATTATGTTTTATCTTAAGCTAAGGAGTAACTAATGAATCTCTTTCTTTTGTGAGTATGTATAATCATAACTGCTGTGAAAATGCTAAAAAATAGGCCAAGAAAAACACTATAGAGAAAATCAAGTTTTAAAAGGATAAGTTTTCTGTGCTTCTGTGTATTATGCCTTTTTCACAGCAACCCTTTTACTTCAAATCCAGCTGTGAAAAATATTCTGTATTTTTTCTGAAGCTCGAGTAGCATCTATGTTCCTTTGTTTACCCTTAAGCAAAACAAATTAATCAGGCAAAGAGTAGTTAGATTTTGCCTAACTGTGTAGGAGAAAAAAATGCTTTGCTCTATACATTTTTCCTGACTGATTGAGTTTAGATATATGTCAGCATTTCTTTTAAATCTTTGGTTGATTGAAAAGTCATAATCAGCATGATCAGCATTTTCTAGACTTGAAGAAGTTGATTTTGGCCAGTAATTGCATATCTGTGTAATAAAATCATTGTGGCACCTAACTACTGAGTTTTCTGTATGTTAGAAATGTAAAGATCATAATACATTTTCAAGACAAATATAATGGGACTTTTAAAAAAAAAAAAAACATGCTATGGTAGCTTTGAGCTACCAGAAATTACCAGTTTTTAATGACAGAGGTACTTATATATGTTAGCATATATGCATTAAGAAATGTGTTACAATCCTTATTCAGGGAAAAAAATCCATTTCTGTTAATGAAATTAAGCAAGATAAGTCTCAGAGTGTAAGGAAAAACTTGCTTTATTAGAGCTGTTTTGAGTACATCTTGCTGGAACCAATAAAACTGTGGAAAGCCTTTCATTTTTTTAAATCTAATTTTATAACTAAGAAAAAAAAGATTGATCCTGGTTTTCTTAAGTACTCTACTTATATTGGTTTTTTTTCCCCCAGTATGCCTGTAGGCAGTGCCAATCCATTATCCTAAGTCAGTAGTTTGATCCTGCAGAGCACTGTGGAGAAAAGCAGCATGCACAGAAGCATTTCTGCACTCGCTGTTTTGTGTGATTGGTTTGGTTCCACATTACCACATTCACATTTCACCCACCAACTCTTTGGCCACTGTTAATATTTTTTTTTCATTCCACTTTTCTGTATATAGCAACAGATTGACTGGCAATTATGAATGAATATATGCTAATTAAGACAATAAAGTAGTTCAATGATATAAAATAGTTTAAAGAATACACAAATGTTAATAGGATTTGAAATAAGAGGTAGCTTGAGGCCACTGCTGTAACTAACAGGCCATTTAAAAATTATTAGCATCAGGCCCAGTAGACCAGTAGTAAAGTACAGCTGCCTTTTTAGTGGAGTATCAGAGCTAGCAGCCCCTAGACCCTGAGCTTTACTCCAGTGATCACAGCTGTGAACTGTGCTGAACTAATTTTGCTTATTCCTGCAAATGCCAGCATAGAAGCTACTTGCCTTACATAATGCCTAAGATGCTATATACAATATTTTATTATTCTTAAAGCACTCTTTACAGCAAATTAATTTCAATACATCAACAAAGTGTTGCATATCAAGCTGTTAAATAGTTTATTAAATTTCAGTGGTCTGTTTTCATGTAAAAAAGAACATAGTATGTTGCTCATTTTGTTGACCAAACAGTTCAATGAAGTGATGGACTCTGCTTTGATCAGCCTAAAGTCCGAAAATAAATAGAAAAAACAGAGGTTTCAATTGAGAAGGCTGCTGTTGGAACAGCAAAAGAAGTTTACGTAAGGTGACAGCTATTTTAAATCTCGTGATAAACATGATAAAAGAAATTGTGATGGCAAAGCCTGTTCGACAATGTGCCTCCTTTTCCCCCAGACCCCACAGTACACCCTCCTTTGGTCCATTCACAGAGATAACAGGGTGCCAGCCAAAGAATCTCAGCTCCCTTCTTATCTGTCTCCTTTTCTAAAACTATCACCAGCACATTTGCCAGCTCTGCAGAAATCCTAATTATAGATAGTTCATTTCAAAATGCCTTATGGATGAAGCCCCATTCCTGCCAAAGATATGAGAGAACAAAACAAGAGGTCTCATGCTCCCGTTTTAAATAAGTGAAATTGTGGAAATACTTAAGATGATGCCTAAAAACCAGGCATAGAGAAGACAGAATTAGCTGAAAACGCAGGAAGAAATGGAGAGAACAGAAAACATATTTTTGTCCCTGCTTTTTTTTTTTTTTGTTAAGTATTTTCCAGCTACAAAAGTCATGAGCTCTGCCTTCAGAAGGTGTATTTTTTGTGAAATGAAGAACACTCATTGCATGTAGAAAGATGTGAATTAGTGCATAAAACTGAATATTGACAGCTGCTTTAGGCTTGGACCAGCAGTGCCCTGTCACTTAAATGGTTTCAAATACACTTTTCCATTGTCTTGTTGTGCTTTACAGACAATTGTTCTCATTTATAACCTCACAATCTGACAGTGTCTTAGGAAGAGAGACGGAAACAGCATTTTTGATTGTTGTGCCAAAAGCAGGATGGGAGCCGAAATATCTGCATCATGTTGTGCCTAAGTAGAGGAATGGGGAGATAGGTTTTGAGAAGCAGTTTGAGTTCTTTGGGTTTATGATTTCAAGTCAGTAGGTAGTACTGACATCTTTTTGTGTGGTTGCAAGAAAGATTCTGGTATTACTGTAGTCAAGAGTGTAATATTTAAATTCAGTAACATCAATTGGTTTTAGTGCAAGTTAGCAGTTTTAGAGGAGAATACAAGGTGTGCTAAGCAATTTCTGCCTGTGAAAGGTGGTGTTTGGTTTCAGAATGGCTACTTGAGTCAAGGGGAGATAGGTCATGCCAAGCATTCTGAACTTTACCTCTGTTCTACAGTCTACTTTTAGTTTGAAAGCCCTTAAGAGCTTCGGTTTTGGGTAAAGACACCATTTTGTTAAATGTTTTGCAAGTACAGAGTTACAAAAGAGGTGTTCATTCATGACAGGAGTTAATTATTTAATGTATAAGTTAATTATTTCATGTGAAAAGTTGTTTTGTGTGTGGTAACAATGCTTTATGAGACAGCATAAACATTCTCCTCTCATCAACTGCTAGGCCCTCAGACAATAGTACATTCATTTCCATGAGTATCTCCTGCCCCAGAATTGAAATGAAATAAACTCTCCTTGTAAAACTAAACATGGAGAAATATGTAAGTAAGACAAATATGTTGGACACAAAGTGATGTACTTTATTAGGCATATCTGCATACTTCTTTTAGAGACATCTAAGCTAACTCTGTCTTTTGATAGTACAGATTTATGTATTTAAAACAAGCAGCTGCAGTGTTTGTGATCCACAAACAGAGAACAAAAAATTTGTGGTCCACAGAAACAGAGAACATGTATACATATTATGATATGTAGACAGGTATGCTTAAGCATGTATTAAACTTCCTTTCTTAAGTCTTATTATAGCTGAAAAGATTTATTTAGAAAGCATACCCCATTCATGGCATTTGACCCTGAAAACTGCTTTCATATCAAACAGCTGGAGCTTGAAGTCATTAAACACAGGGCATGGCCAGAATATATTTTGCACTCGGGTCTGATGAGGCTGGTCTTCCATTTCGAAGGTGAATGGCTTTCACTGTAAATAACCTTGGTCAAATGGTTCATCCATATTTTATTTTTAGAAAAGTAATTCCTTCTTCTCATTACCTTAGTTATTATGTGAGACCTATAGCTATTGAAAAATGTATTTTATACATAAAAGAAGTTGAAAGATTAGTTTTTTAGAGAAAGAAAAAACAGCTTGGTGGCAAAAATGGAAGACAGTGGAAAATGCATTTCCAATCATCCATACCAAGCATTTGATTTTAAAATCACCCATTTGTACTGTGGCTGATTTCCACTGGCATAATCACAAGAAGCTAAGAAGAAGCCCGCATAAAATGAGTAGAGGAGAAACTGCAAGGCACACTGGGAGAAAATGGGCAGAGGGTAGGGGGCTAGCTTGGGGTTTCTTAAATTTTGGACTTCTGGCCCTCCACAGACAGTAATTCCCTGATGTCATTCTGATCAGACACGTCCATACTAGGCTTAGTCTACATCTGAAAAAATTCCTTAGCTATGATTACTGCATTATCTGGGGAAAACAGGCAAGCTACATGATGCTAGGAAAACCTCAATGCAGTGAGATGGTTGAAACAACAAGGGAACATAAAGGACCAAGTACAAGTACAGAAAACACAATCTCTTTGAGTGCTCAGCCTGAGATGTCTGAAGTAACCGTGATTCCCAGATGTATATAGTCACCCAAGTAGGCTAAGATCCAAATTTCTAGAGAGAAAATCTCTTGGTATGGTTTTGGTTTTGTGAAGTTAAGAGTAATAGTGCCTCGGATTTTTGAGGGAGGGCTGCAGTATGAAGTACAGAATGAGGAAAGAAATGTCAGAGAATCCTTGCTGAACAGACTAATGATGGATAATAAGGGTATCTATAGTCATTTTACTGATTCTATGAAAATATTTTATTCTTTACTCCAATTATATGAAGAACTTAAATATTAGCACTTTGGTTTTCAGAAAACTGGTTTTTGGAAAACTCACAAGAGCTAATTGGCATGTCTATTGGAAATTAAAATAGGAGGTGGAGTGAAAATTTACAAACTCCTTGGCTTTCACTTCTCTATCCTTCCAGGTACCATTAAGGCAGTTCATTAGATCAAGGCTAGGGAAAGCAATGAAAACAGAAAGGTGGTACCATTTATGAGGTAATTCTGGGCCGTTGGAAGCAACTAACTTCTGAAAAAGCCATCATTACCAATCCTCATGTGGAAGAAGAAACAATCCAAATAATTGTGAAGTACATTTTATATGTACATGGCAAAGTAAATTTCACATTATTTTTAAGATTTATTTAGTCTTCAGAACACACTTGCACTATCACAGAATAAAACTCATGGGAGCCTGGAAATCTCTTATCCACTGTAAGTAAAAGGTCTTCAAATGCAGGTAGACTAATAGAACAATTGGCACTTGATATATCTTCATTCCTGAAATGACAGCTCAGAAGATTCTCCTTGATTGGGGAATAGCTTCAGAACAGCCTTGTGCGCTTTGCCAACTGCTGTCCTGCCAATACCTAGTCACAGGCTGCAGAAGGCAGCATCAGAATTTTTCTAGGTCCTCTGAAGTTTTGTCTCTCTGATCAAGTTGTATATAATCTCATGATGCAATAGCAGTTCCACTTATCCAACAGTAACACTGGTTTCAAGCTGTGCTTCCTACCATCAAGAGGAAGGAAGTAAGGGAAAGACAGATTTTTTCAAAAGTATTCAAAAGAAACTTTTTGTATGTAAATCCCAATTATGGGGATTAAAAAAATTACTGAAAATGCTTTTTTTTTAAGTTAAAGTGTGTGTAATTAGATAATAGTGGTAATTAACCCAAATTGGGAAATTGGGGAAAAAAACAGGTAAGATTTTCATTACACATATCCTCTTAACATGAACATTGTTTCCAGAAATTAGAAACCATATTTTCTGGATCTTTAAAAGATACTCAGATCTAAGAGTGGCCAAGGAAGCAGTGTTTTATTTAATGTTATTTAATCAACATCATGTGATGAACGTCTGTTAATCTTATTGAGGCCAAAAGGAATCCATGGCTTCACTCATTCTAAACAATAAACAGCGAAGTGGGAGAAATTATTTAAGATTATATCCTTGCACAATAGCATGAATCAAAGTCAGCAATGATTTAAGTTGCTAGTGAGGGAACTCCTGATGATGTGAAATCAGTTACTGAGGAGAGAAGGTAGAAAATCTGGACTGGACAGAGATCACTGCACTTCAGGGGACAACCTGTGGGGGTTGGAAGATTAAGGTGGAATAAGAATTTGAGAAACAGACTCACCAATAAAAAACAATAGAGTTCTAGTGATGGATCAAATTACATCACTCCCCTAAGGACAGACTTTAAATCTTTATATAAAACTACAAACCAGACCTCTAATAACATCTTTGGTCAAGTTTGAATGAAAACTACACTGGAATGAATCCTCACATTGGACCAAGTTAGTTATACCTTTTATGATTACCTGCCTTCTATATCTTCCTTTGCCAAATTTTTCAGTGATCTGGAGGAATATTTCCTAAGCTGGAGGGAGCAGTTAAATGTCTGGTCCCCTTTTAAAGTCACATGGAAGTGTTGTACCAAGCTTCCCCAATACTTTAAAAAATGCTGTACTTTAGTTTCCTCTAATTAAAGCAGCGTTGATGATTTTTTTCAGTTTGGTAAAATTAGAGCACAACATTTGACATAAAGAAGCAACATCGGTTCAAAATGTGAGTTAGAGAATCGCAGAATCATTAAAGCTGGAAAAGACCTCTAAGACCAGAAGTCTAACCTTCTCTGAAGAGATATGAAAATGAGTACATTAGGAAAATGTGCTTTCAAGAGAAAATGCAGGCTATGATGTAGGATGCTCTGGCATGTGCTCTCATTAGAAGATGATGGATAACATTAGAGGCTCCCCCCCAGCATCCCCCAGTTTAATAGAATTATGAAATCATATAGGTTGAAAAAGGACTTCTAAGATCATTGAGTCCAGACATAAACATAACATGCCCTGTCCAGCACTAAAACATGTCCCAAACGTGACACATCTGCATGTTTCCTAAACACTTCCAGGCATGGTGATTTAACCACTTCGTGGGCAGCCTGTTCCAATGCTTGACTCTCTTTTTAGTGAAGAAATTTTTCTAATCTCCAATCTAAACCTCCCCGGCACAACTTTCTAGTTCCTCTTGTCCTGTCACTTGTTACCTGGCAGAAGAGGCTGACCCCACCTGGCTGCCCCCTCCTGTCAGGCAGTTACAGAGAGCAGAGTTAAGGTCCCCCTGAGCCTCCTTTTCTCCAGGCTGAACACCCCCAGCTCCCTCAGCTGCTCCTCACAGGGTTTGTGCTCCAGACCCTTCCCCAGCTCTGTTGCCCTTCTCTGGACACGCTCCAGCCCCTCAATGTCCTTCTTGCAGTGGGGCCCCAAACTGCAAACAGTATTTGAGGTACAAATTAAGGTAAAGCCTTCATCAAAACAATTTCAGTTGGGAGCCATATTGTATGGCTTCACCTCACATCTCAAATGAAATACAATTAATTCCTGTCAGTGACAGTTTTGCTGGCAGGAGTACTTAAAAATTAACATGTATTTCTCAAAAATGAAGAAAAAAATGTAGCTATTTTTTTCTGTAAACTGCAAATAGCTATTCCTATTTGTAAGAAAAACCTGCGATTACATAGCTATGTATAAAAAGCTAGTTTTATGTAATTAACTGCACGCTTCATAAGCTGCCCTTCTATTTAAAACTGATTAAACTGATTCTTGTTTTTTCAGCTCTTTTTCTTTTTCTAAAAAGAAAAACTTCTTTTTAAAAATGCCATTTTTCCCTTTTCAATATAAATTAAAAAAAAGAGGCTAGCATTGTAGAGAAATGGGCCATCAAAGGATGACTTCTTAAAACAAAATTCATATTTTCTTTGCTCTGTTTCATTAAAATAGTATGTGGGGAAAGATTTTATAAAGTCTTTGATTTTGGGGGAAAAACGAGCTGCAAAGTAATTTGTTTTCTCTACAAATAAATATTTGGATGAAGTTCAAATTTGAACCGAAAGAAGTAACATGTCTTGTAAGAAAATTAATCAAACCAAGAAAGAGAGAAAATGTTTAATCAGAGAAGCAAAAAATGTTTAATCGCACAGGCAATCTAGATAAGTTATCAAACATGATTTCTCTAGATATTCATTTAATGAGGATGAGTTTTCCCTCAGCTGGCAAACTGAAAAGGTGATAGGATTTTGCAAGAAGATCTCTAACCACCAGGAAAAGCAGAGCTGAAATGTTAACCTCAGTTAAGCAACTGGGAATTTTGATTGATTCTATAAACCAGTTTTTTACTGTAGTCCAGTCAAATTGCCATGCAATCTGTTATGCCTCTCTAAGCTTTTATCCTGAAGCAGAAGAAAAAAATTCAAAGATGGCTGTAGAGACTTTGTCCTTGAGAAAACCTGCCAGTGCCATAGGAACTTCCTACTATGTTTAACTTTTTAAAAAACTTCTATAGTTCTGAAAAGCTCGGAACTTTCACACGTTACTGATATTTTTATCAGCTTTTAAAAACATCCAAAAAAGAACTTCTGTACCAATGTGGATTCTCATTCATGTGACTATGAAAGGTAAATGCTGCATGTGGATTCTCTATGGGAGAGCTTACAAAAAGAAAGTTTTGGCAGAGTTAGGGATACGCACGTGCATGTGCATTGCCAGACAGCTATAAATATCACATCCATGGAGTGCACGGGACTGGAGGATAAAGGCACAAAGACTGGATGATTTATTGTAGAGCTGTAAAGTGCTTTTAAAAATGAGAAAAGATTTGTTAGTGTTCAGCAAATGTGAAATTCATGAAGGGTGTTCTATCAAAGAAATTAGCCAAGGCACAGACGAAAAGGAAATTTTGTAAATAAACCCAGTGGAATTTTTTTCTTGTTCTGTAAAAACATTCCATTGGATTTAAATTATGTGGAATTATATATTAATGAAAGTAAAATACTTTAGTGGTGCCCAAGTTTTCAGATGGAAGGTATTTAAAGATTAAAGCAGTTTCCCTCTCAGAAATTATAAATGGCCAAGCTACTTTGTTTTCTTTATCACGGAATGAGAGTTGTGAGCACTCAAAAGGAAAATAGAGATACAAGATCTCTCTGTGAGAAATACCTGGAGCCCCTGGCTGCAAGGTACCTGTGTCAGTCACATGAGATGGCCCTCAGAGAAGGGCAGCTCCAAATCACATTGAATCTAGGGATAGAAAGGGAATTAAAAATACAGAGGTATTTTTCCTAAAGTGAGATTGTGTGAACAGTTTTTAATCTATCTATCTAAATTGTCCCATTTCATTTTGCAGTTAAAAGAGAAAGGTACCTCTAGTGGATAAATTGCAGTGCATGCAATTTATCTCCCATTTCAAGATCTGTCTTTGGAATACACCTTTTTTCTATTTGAGAGACAGAAAAAAAAAAAACAAACAAACCCAGAAATTAAACCCTTGACTTTTGTGTGGTAAGAACCAGGCGAGACAGACTCCTCCACTCCCCTTGTGTGCCCCTATAAATACAAAGACACACGTGCTTGTTTTACTATTTCTTTTGCAATTGGCTTGGAGGAAACTTTAATCAATGTATTAATTTGTGGAGAGAAAATCTTGCCTCCATATGAAGCATGGAGAAGAGTTCAGCAGTTGGATCTACAAGCCAGTCTTGCCTGGTCTCAATGGTCTCTTTTATTTTGGGCATCTCTCAGGGTAACCCTGTAAAGTTAATGTTCTGTAGCTTAGTGATCTGGTATAAGACATTGTACACAAGATACTATATTACAAAGTTTAAATTTATTTTAAAAGAAGAAAATACCATGCATGTTAGTTAAGCTCATTCAATACGCAAGAAATGCACTATCACTTTCTGATATTGTTTCAGGAATTGTTTTTGAGTAGAAATAGTCTTTTAGAAACAATTCACAAAAATGATTTCTGGAAATGTAACAATTAATTAAAAATGCAGTAAGTTTGTATCTTGTTTTGCAATATGTTCTCACATCTGCAGCTGAACAAACAGAATTGCATTTCCCAAATTACCATTTGATCTAGCACATTAAACCAAGGCTTTCATTGTACTTGGAGAGTATTTTTAAATGAGCTGGTAAGTTGCTTAGAAAGAGTACTAGAAGGAACCCACTGCTGTGAGTAGAAAACTCTCATGAATTTTTTGTGTTCAGTGCATCTGGTGTTAAATTCCAGTTAAATACTCCTGCACACTTTTTAGTACATGCTTAATCTTATGCATACAGCCAAACACAATGAGCTTTAGGACAAAGGCTTATGTGGTTTTAAGGTTTCAGAATTTACTATGGAGCTGTAAGATACAGGCCCACTAGGTGTAACATTCATATGCATTGGGGTAGCACTCAGAAGCCACAATGAGACAGCTGGACCATGGTGCTAAACTTTGTACAGATACTTAATAGGAGACTGGCCTTCCTGTCAAGTGCTTATAGTCCTCAATAGAACAGACAGTTTAAACCTTGAAAACAGAGACACGGGAATGCAAAGTGGCTTGCTCCAGGGGATGAATTTAGTTTCAGAGATTCAGTACCCAACATGCCAGACTTCTTATTATGCAATATCTTACTACAGAAGGACAAATGTTTGAGAGGAATAAATACTCAAGACGGTAATACTTGTGATTCATTGCGATTTTTTTGGTTTTGATTTTTTTTTTGTTTGTTTTTTTGGGTTTCTTTTGTTTTTTTTTTTTTAAGCTGGAAAGATCTTAATGTAGTCTCTTTTTTTTCACCTCAACCACTAATATGGTGTTAAATTTTGCAGCAGTAAGCTGGGTTTGGTTAAAGGAATGCTGTGATACTATTTTTGGTTATAATGCTTTAGATATGTTGCTACCTGTGATATATGTGATATATGCCTCCTAAATGCAAGATAATTAATTTTCTTGAAAGAGGTTGTGATCAAAAGGCAAAGGTAGATGATGATTTAGAGGGTGCAGGGTCTATGAATAGAACACGAATAGTGTTTTGTTGGATGTTGTTGGATGTTTTAATTATATAATTTGTAAAAAACTCCATTTGTCTTTGGTCCTATTTTGGATAATCCTATTCTACTCCAGACAATTTTTAAGGTTGTAGTAAATTCGTCCTATTACATTGATAGTGTTTTTTATCTACCCACTTTATGTAACACTGTTTTCTCTCTTATAATCCTGTCTGTCATCTTGTATCAGTGATTTATTTCAGCTCATTAAGTTCATCTCAGTGCTGGGAATTTTTCTTAATTCAAGAGCATAATTTAGTATTAAATCAGCAGTCTCAAACACAACTGAGGAAGAGCATATGTGTTTCAAATCTATACTTCATTTGGGTGCAAGCCAGTTTAAAACTACAGAGGGATGAATTTAGATAATTTGTCTTTTAGTTTCAGAGCTCTAACTAGCCCTGTGTCCTCTTCCAGGAGGTGGAGGTCAATGGAGTGATCAGGAGGAGGTGGATCAGAGAGCACAGAGGAGAAAGAGACTGTTGGGATGATCTGTGCAAAATGAGCAGAAAGATCTTTGGACATCTTAACAGGAAATGCCAATCTCAAAGCTATTTTAGAAATACTGCTTAATGTCATCTCCGATGTCAGAGTTCTTACAGACATAAATTGATAAATCATTTGACCTTGGGAGGCAGGTTCATATTTAGATTAAATTATTCTCCCTTCTGTGCTTAATCTCACATGTAGAGCTTGCATCTCCATGTGAGTAGGCTGTTCCTCTTGGAAGGAGCTCTTTAGGTTGGGAAAATTTGCAAAGTATTTTTTACATCAGTGCTGGCAGGTGTACAGCAGCTCAACAAAATAGTCTATATGAGTGTGACCCATGAAGACATGGGCCACTGATGGTATTGCAGACACACTTCAAATGAAAGTCTTCATGTGCCAATATGGTGGCACAAGGAAATGTGACTCCATAAATATACTTTTTAAATTTGTTGCTTTCTGGAGTTTACCAGATCAAAGAAGTATAGAACAAGCTAAGTTGGAAGGGACCCGCAAAGATAATAAAGTCCAGCTCCTGGCTCTGCACATGACCATTTGCAAGAGTCACACCATGTGCCTGAGAACATTGTCCAGATGCTCCTTGAACTCTTCTCAGGCTTGGTGCTGTGACCACTTCCCTGGGGAGCCTTTTCCAGACCCCAGCCACCCTCTGGGTGAAGAACCTTTTTCTAATGTCCAACCTAAACCTCTCTTGACACAACTTCAGGCCATTCCATCAGGTCCTGTCACTGATCACCAGAGAGAAGAGATGCCTGCTCTTCTTTGGCTAGGGGGAGGGGAATACAGGGACAGCCGCTGTGAGAAGATGCCAGAGGCCACTCCTATGTCAGACAGAGTTTTCAGCCAGCCCCAAAACAGACCTGCTGGTGGTGAAAGCTGAGCTTGTCAGTGATGCTGTGGTACTTCTGTGGTAACACATTTAGTCAAGGATAAAAAACACTGCATAAGAGCAGTGGGAGAGAGGAGTGAAAATATGTGAGAGGAACAGCCTGCAGACCCCCAGGTCAGTGCAGAAGTAGGGGAAGGAGGTGCTCCAGGCACCAGAGCTGAGATTCCCCACAGCCCATGGTACAGCCCATGGTGAGGCAGGTGTGCCCCTGCAGCCCATGGAGATCCGTGGGGATGCAGAGATCCACCAGCAGCCTGTGGCAGATCCCACACCAGAGCAGGTGGAAGTGCTCTGAATGAAGCTGCAACCCATCCAGAGTCCACATTAGAGCCGGTTCCTGGCAGGAGCTGTGACCCAATGGAGAGAGGAGCCCACACTGGAGCTGCTTTTCTGACAGGAGCTGTGGCCTGTGGGAGACGCATGAAGCAGTCTTTTCCTGAAAGACTACTTCTTGGAGAGTGCCTGCAATTTAGCAGTTCTTGAAGATCTGCAGCCCATAGCAAGGGCCCATGCTGGAGAAGTTTGTAAAGGACAGTATCTCCTGGGGAGATCCAATGCTGGATTAGGTGAGCAACCTGAGGAGGAAGGAGAGTCAGACACAAGTTGTCATTGACCAGTCACAATCCCTAATCCTGGTTTGGATGTCCAAAGCATAGGAGGAAGGGAAGAGACAGCAATGAAAGAGTGTTCTCATATCTGAAAACTTCCACAGTGCAAACTACTCTTGAGTCTTTCAATTTTGGCACTTCCACAGTTCGTGTGTTTATGGCAGATCAGTGTGTCTGTCAACATATCTGTAATAGCTAACTGTGCCAGGGCTTCCCACACAGGAGTTGAAAATGTAGGGGAAAGCAATTTATAATGCTCATTCCAGAACCTGTGTCCTGGAACACTGAGTGAGTCATAACTGATGAAGGTTCTATCACGTTACTTTGGTGTTAGGCTGCAGGTCTTCCAGGTTCCTACATATATGGTTCCTATACCTGGTACCTGTTTGCTGCTGAGCAAAACTAACATTGCTGGCAGACCAGCGGTACCCTACTTATTCTTTGTAAATATATTGTTTAGAGGATTTAAACTATATAGATATAACTTGGGAATAAGAACTTGTTGGAATGTTTTGCTTTTTGCTTTTCAAGATAAGATTTGTGTTTTAAGTGAGGGACTTGCCTTTAGAACAGTAGCAGGAACTTTGGAAAGTGTCCCTCTTACAGAGAAAGAAGACCACGTGACTTTTCCATGTGTCTCAGTAAACTCTTCAGTAAATACAGTTTTTGCCATTTTGGCATTATGATGTCATTTCTTAACTGAAGGTCCTGTGAGTCACCTGTTCTTTTAAAGTGATTGTACTATCACATAGTACAATCTGCTAGAATAGAACACATCTAATTCATATTAAAAGTACTGCAATAACACTATCTTGGTGATTTAAGATGCACTGCAATGTTTTTTCTGGAGTCTGTTCCAAGGGGAACGGGCTGGGTGGAGAAAGGATTGAGACTAGCCCTGGGGGAAAGCCTTGGAGGTGTTGGTGGATGAGAAGCTCAGCATGTCTCGGCAATGAGTGCTCAAAACCCAGAAAGCCAACGGTGTCCCGGGCTGCATCCAAAGCAGCGTGGGCAGCAGGGCCAGGGAGGGGATTCTGCCCCTCTGCTCTGCTCTGCTGAGACCCCACCTGCAGTGCTGCATCAGCTCTGGGGTCCCAGCACAACAAGGAGCCAGATGGAGCCAGTCCAGAGGTGGGACACTTGTTCCCAGGGCTGGAGCACCATTCTCTCAGATAGACTGAGAGAACCAGGTTTCAGCCTGGAGAAGAGAAGGCTCCAGGGAGGCATAATTGCAGCCTTCCAGGGAGGGAAGGGAGCCTACAAGATAGGTGGAGAGGGTCTATTTACAAGGGCATGTAGTGACAGGACAAAGGAGAATGGCATTAAACTTTAAGAGGGTTGGTTTAGATTAGATATTAGGAAGAAATTCTTCACTGTGACAGTGGTGAGCCACTGGAAAAGTTTGCTCAGAGAGGTTGTGGACTCCCCATCCCTGGAGATGTTCAAGGCCAGGTGGAATGGGGCTCTGAGTAGCCTGACCTAGTGGCAGGGAATATTGGAACTAGATGATCTGTAATGTCCCTTTCAACCCGAACCATTCTATGATTCTGTGAGTCTGACCTCCACATTCATCTCATCTTTGGTGAGACCAATGGCATTGCAAAATCTGCAGGAGAAAACACTATGTGTAATACAGATAGCAAGTTGTCCACTACAACGTGGTATCTGGTTTAGAGATAAATTATTGTTCAATATGTTTCAAAGTATGCTCATAAAAGTGTATTTGTCACTGCTTTGTATTTACGAGGGAAAAAGTCTTGAAAAAAATTTTCTTAGAATGCTAGGATGTGACTGTTTTACCCAGCATAATTTAGTTAATTTTTAATAAGTAAAATGCCTTTAGAAGTGTAAGAGAACTGGAAAGAGAATTGGCAAATTCAGGTAGTCATGATCGCTGGGAGGCATTTTCTGAGAACAGTAGTGAGTTGGAATGCAAATCCTCATGGCTTTGCTGATTTTGTGGTTGCTGCTGATTACTGTAAAATTGATTCAGGAGTGTTGCAGCATCTCTGCATATGTTTAAGCTTCATCTCCATAGTGTCACAGGCATTTTTCCTCTCTCTGTGTTTTGTACTAAGAAAGGGTCTCATAACCCTCATCTTAGCATTTTTTCTTATCAAGGAGCAAAGAAGGACACTCTTCAGTTATTTCCCAGTCTTGATCTCAAGTATAACAGCACAAGTTTTCTTGGATCGGCTATTTCAGGACTTTAATGGTATTTAGATAATGTTTTATCATATTTGGATTTAGACTGGGGCAAGGATAGTTTGCTTAGAACATGAAGAAATATTATTCTGTTACTTTAAGTTGTAAGTACTTCAGGGTCATATTATGCTATTTAATGAAATTTGAAGTTTGACTTTTTTCTCCATCCTGAGAATGAATTCAAGCTTTAACTCCACTGAGTGTACAATTTCACAGCTTGGTATTGATTTCTTGAATTTTTCATCATGTGGATTCCTACTTTAAGGACCATGTGTTACAAAAAGTACTCTGTGCCCCTGTAAAACTTCAAAGAAGTACAACAGCAAGGAGCCTTAGGAAGGATTTTGTCTAAACAAGAAACACATTAAGTAACTACCACTTACATGAGGTTTGTGTTCAATTATTTCAGTTGTCAGAGTTAATTGAATTGTGTTTAAAAGTAGAGAAGGCCTGCCATATCCTCACAGAAATACTTGTAAAACATGAAGAAATCCCTTTGCAGAGGAAAGTAATGTACAGGGTGGGACTGAATGAATGATTATGGAAGTAAGATACAAGAAACAAATGTTTGAAAAGGATTATTAATTAGAAAGATTGTGTTTAAAAAAAGGCGATATAAAGGGCATTTGCTGCAGAAATGAAAGCCTAAGTTAGGGCTTCCACTGAAAAATGAAACTTTTAAAGGACATTAAAACAACAGTAGAAGTTCATTTACATGTTTAAATAAAAATAAAGGAGATAGAAAAATAACTGAAGCTGTTCTATATTGATGATGGGACAGAAAAGCAGGAAAATCTGGTTGGAGATTTAAAACTAATAGATATTTCACACTGATTTTCACTCAAGGAGAATGATGATCTTAAAGAGGTGTGATGACTAATAGGTGCAGAGAAGTCACATCTTTCTTCCCTGGTTCTTCAAGTGCTGGTTTACTGAAAGGCAGATGCAATAACAAGTGCCTCTTACTAGAGTTGTGATATGTATGATCAGTGAAGTTATTGAACAGATTTTGATGGAAAGAAAGATTTAAAATACGGATACAGATTAGAAATGACATAAAATGCAACCAGAAATTACTAAGGTAGACAGTATAGGATCTCTATCTTCCAGTTGCCAAGAGAATGTAATAAAATAGACATGGTCTTAAGAGAAGTGATTTATGGAAATGGAGACAAACAGAGTCAAAAGGCAACCATGAAACTGTGGAGAAGATGATAACAAATTTTGGTAGGAGGTACCAGGCTGGAGAAGCACGATTACAGGAGAAAGATCGTAAGTGTTTAATTTTACAGTAGACACAGAGATAAAAAGACTTTGTTTTCCTGCTTAAAAGGGAACAAAGGTTTTACACTGTTACAATTCAAAATGTCCAAATTTCACTTGCAAGGTCAGTAACACTTTTTGATAATTTTCACATTTTAGAATGTGAATATTTTTCAGTTCAATGTAATTGAAATGCTCAGTGCCTGAAATTATGCAGAGCTATGGCTAAAACAGTATATGTTGATTTTTTTCACTGGTACGCAAAAACATATGTTATTTATTTTACATTTTATTTTAGAGAAAAACCACTATAGATGCTTTAGTTTTCTACAGGATCAGAAAGTCATTAAATATTATTTAGCTATTTATTTGTTTCCAGAATAAAACACATGTGAAAATTGAATGTGACTGTACAGGTAGAATTGCAAATCTTCAAATTAAAAATTTGGGGATGTTGGAATGTGTAAGCACATGTTTACAGATTTTGTCACTACTTAAATTCTGTTTATTTGCTTGCTTCTTTCTTTCAGTTTGCTCCCAGTATTCTAGAGGAGTTTTTGCCATTTTTGGACTGTATGACAAGAGATCAGTACATACCTTGACCTCATTCTGCAGCGCCTTGCACATCTCCCTCATCACGCCAAGCTTCCCCACAGAGGGTGAGAGTCAGTTCGTGCTGCAGCTGCGGCCGTCCCTGCGGGGAGCCCTCCTCAGCTTGCTGGATCATTATGAATGGAACCGCTTTGTTTTCCTGTATGACACAGATCGAGGTAGGTTGTGACCCAGCTTTCTCGTCTTCATCGTTCAAATTGCTCTTCAAAGAGCTGTGAACTTTTATGTCCCATTGAGAGCTTGGGGAGGCAAAATTTTAGAAGGCCTTTGAGGTGAAATACCTCTAAAACTGAGTAGCTGTGTGGCTGAAAGGAGAACTCCTTAGTCTGCAAAAATTGGGTATTGGATTCACATAGTATGTAATCGACCAGCCAAAGCTTGTGCTTTAAGTCTAGAATACTAAAATCTTTAAACTAATGGTAGTGAAAAAAACCACAGTTCAATAAGCAGAATGTTACACAGCTCTATTCTCTCTTCAGTTCACTTCATAAGTGACAGCAGTACAAAGAAGTAGGGAGAAACAGCCACTTCTCTGCATCTGCACAGCCGTAAGCTGACATGAGAGCGAGCCTGTGGGACTTCCAGGCTTTGGAAGGTCAAGGCAGAGAAAGCCTCTGCCCTCAGGCTGTGCCAGAGTAGTGGAGGTCAGAGGCAATACGTGCCAGGCACAAGGTATCCACAGGCCAGCAGAGGGAGGGAGTGCTGCCACAGCCCATCGTCTACTCCTTTCAGCTGGAGTTACCTCTGTAATGGACTACGCTTCCACAAAATACGTAGTTAATTACAGAAAATTATGTCCACAGTCTCCATTCCACATCCTAGTGCATCTCAGAACTGTTTAAGTGGTAAAAAAACTGTAAGTGCATCGATGTATGTCACCTCTCAGTGAGGAATTGAGAGGTAAAAGGTGTTCTCCGAGTTGTGTGTTCATTCTGCTGGCAAACTCTTTGTTTGTGGAGTTGGACTGAGCCAGCAGAGCTGAGCTTCTGTAAAAGAGGCAAGATTTTTGTGTTGGTGGCTTGCTTTCAGGGGGGAAGCAAACAGCACAGCTGTAGTCAAATAATTATTTTACTACAGCTGTTTCAATATCATTCCCCATGTAGACAGTCTATTCTGGAATTAAAGTGGCTTTATTCCAGTATAATTACTCTACAGAAGAAATAGGGAATTACACAGACCCAACTAAATCTGTTTAATTATTTGATTATGGCTATAGAAGTTAATTTTCTCATATATACAAGCGCTATATTTTAGTGAGTTTTTACCTTGATATGCTGCCTAAATACCAGAATTTGAATCAAAATGAATAATGGAAGAAAATTAAAGAGTTTGTATCATTTCATATTGTTTGTTGTTTTTAACTAAAAATTTTTTTAATGCTTGCTGGACCCATAAAGGATGTTCTGGGAAGCATTATAGAATGTATTAGGTATCTGGAAAGAGAAAAATATAGCAGAATTCTAAAGTATTTCTACTCAAGATATAGTTATGGGTAACAAGAAAACAAGCACATTACAAGTTCAAAACATGGGTAACACAAAACAAGCACACTTACAAGTTCAACAGATTGTTAAGTGAAGAAGTGCACAACCTGCATTTACCTTTCTCATCTAAATTCACACATTTAATTAGATTGAGACATCATTTTTAAACAGGGGATATCACATCAAGGACAGTTTCAGAGCAGAGTCTATAACAGCATGGTTAGTAATTAATTCTTATGGCACTGAACTCGGCCGCTCTGAACTCATCAGCACATCTTTGATAAAGACGTGACATTTTCCAGCTTGGATTCAGGGAATGCTACAAATTCTGAATAGGACTTGTGATGCAGTTTCATGCAGGAGAAAGTAAGATTCAATGTATCTTTTGGTATTAAGAGTACTGTAAAGACACGTAATTGTTGAGTAAATTTTCTCCACTTTTGTACAAGACAAAATTTCAATGTGGACCTGAGATACGCTTTAAAAAAAAGCACCACCTAACTATCAGAATAACTGTAAAAAGAAAAGAAATCATTAATGTTGAGTCATAGAATCTCTGTCGTTGAGGCCAGAAATTACCCTTGTCCAGATTTTTGTCAGAGATCCTTCCTTTACATGCCAGCTGTCTCCCTATTTCTCTGAGCAGCCCCATGGAAACAAATTGAAGGAAGTGAACCCCCTCAGCATTTTGTTGCTGGGCTTCAAGTTGTTCTTTGCAGGTTAAGTGGGAAGCTATGAATAAGCTCTTATGGGGGAAGGTAAGCAATAAGCCTAAATTCCAGCCTGACAGAGTAGCTGTCTGTGAAGAAGGCAGTATTTGGCAGCTGTCAGTATTGTAAAAGGCAGAAGTCCTTCACAAAAGGTAGAATGACAAAATACACTTGGGCAAACCTTCAGCAGCAGTGGTGGACAAATAAATGTTGTCTTCAGACCTGCTTTCGAGCCTTTCTGTCCTGCTTGCTTCTTGGTTCTGTTGCATGTGACTCAGTTGCTACTCACTCTTGGGGGTTGAACAATTAAATCCTATTATCATAGTAGGTTTCTCTGTTGTATCATTCCATTCATCCCTTTGACAGCCCCTAAGCTCCCTGCAGAACCCCAGCCTTTAGTGCTGGACCCACCTATGTTAACATTTCAGTTTAGGCCAGGCCTGTACTTTGTTGCCACAAAGCACACTTGGGGTTACTCCCTGTAGCAGTCTTGGACCGCACAAACTGATGAGATGGTGGCTTCAGCTATTAGGTTAAATCTCCCTTTCTGATGCTCTGCCAAACTCACAGTCTGGAAAATCACCATCCTGTAACAGAATGAAGATACTAGGAAGAACGGCAAAAATACAAAATTAATTGGATCTAGCAGGGGACATTATGGAAAAGGAGAGCAGGTTTTGCAAGAGGCATTAGACCTAAGAGAAAGATGAAGGAAAATTCAGCTCAGAATAATTCAGAAAATTATTTTACAGGGAAAAGTGAGCAAGTAAAGAGTGACACAGAAGGCTAAAGCCTGAAGGGTCCTTTTGTTTCAATACATTCCTCTCTCTCTCTTATCCTCCTTCCAGGTTTAAAAAGGATTAATTATGACCTGATGCTTAATACAATTAATATTAACAGCAAAGTGCCAGGAAGACAGAGAGGACAGGGAAAAAGGAGGCTGAAGAACATTTATTTGAGTTATGCAAAGCATAGTAGGAAAGTGCTGAAACAAAAACGGTGCCTCCTTGAGATACCCAGAGGAGAGGGAAGTCCAGCGGGGAAAAAGAGCTCAGGTAATATTTGATGTCATCTCTAAATAGAATTAAGTGAAAAAAACCATATGAGTAGAGCAGAAGAACATTCAGTTTATCTATGTTGTTTTATTGTGACTGTTGTTTTATTGTGACTGAGAGGTATTTAACTTAAAAAGAGGCATATAATCAAGTGGAGCTGTGTATCTGTAAATCCATGGGATTTTTGACCTAGCTCAAGTATGCCTGTAGTATGATTTCAGTAGTTGGTGACAACATTTTCTGGCACCAGAAAGAAAAATTTGGACCCTAAAACCACAGAAGAAGACTGGAGGAGTTTGTGTGATGCGTGAGAAGCTGTTTAAGAATAAAACTATAGAATAATTTAGGTTGAAAAAGACCTTTAAGGTTAAGTCCAACCATTCACCTAGCACTGCCAATATCCAATATAGAGTTGAGCAGTGCAGGAATTGAGCCTACAAGAGGTCAGTGTTAGTTTTCCACACCATGTGCAGCCTCATTGAGAGCTGGAATGGCTGAAGTTGCTAGTCAAACTGCAGGAATTACCCAGAGCTGAGACGTCCCAGGATGGAGAGCAGCAGAGGGGCTGTAGAGCAGCATGGGGACACATAGGACACCAGGGAGGATGGCAGCCAGCAAGCTGGAAACTGCTTTCACAAAATGTCAGCACCCATTTGAATTCAGCTGTGTTTCCCAGCATGTTTTCAGTCCCTCACTGTGACTAAAATGGGGAGCACAAATGGTGGAGCTACCAGCTGGTCTAGCAGTTGGTTCACCAGAGGCAAGGACTGTAAAATAGCTATACTCTATAGAAAGCAGGCATCATGTGTGAGCCTGCTTATGTACCTTGTTAATTCTTTTTTCTTTTCCTCCACTCCTTTTAATTACATGTTCATAAAGCCAGCTCAGTCATGGCTGCAGATGAGGAAAATTAGCTCACTGTGCACAATTTTATTTTCCCACTTTTCTGGATAGTGTTTTAATAGCAACTCCTTTAAAGTTGAAACTGTTTTATGACAATCTAAACCTGGCAGAAGGTTTATACAAGTACTGGTGGCCTGTTAGAATTAATCCTACAGTACACAAAGTAGCAATCTCTAGGCATTTGTCTCTAAGAACTTATGGAAGATAAGTGAGTCCCAGAAGAGGACAGAAGATGCCTGGAGAAGGCAAATAATGGTACAGAAAACTTAAAGCTTTCCCTCTTATTTTGAGGGAGATTATGATTTTTATTTACAATCAGTTTCTCAGGCTAATCTAATTTCCAGCTTTGGCAGAGCATCTGGCTCAGCAGTAACTATTAGGTTTGGTATATCCATGATTAGTACCTCCAGTGATATTGCCTCAGGCCTGGCTTTTTCACAGAAAAAAATTAGAAAACAGACGTTCAACTATAGCGTGGCAATTTGAAAAGTAGATACCATAACCCCAAAATTTTTGCTAATAACATATTTTAAAAGTAAGAGCAGGCATCAGGTGAGGTGCAATGGATTTGTCTTTGAATTTGCACGACAGCACAGAGAAAGGCTTTGGTGGGTTAATGAGCCTGGCCAAGGTATGAGTGGTACAAAAAAGGGTTCAGGGTCCAATGTGATCTGCCAAATAGATAGTTCAAGAAGGTGAAATGTGATAAGGTGGTATAAAGGCTAAACATAGTAGGGAAGAATCACAGATACAAAGTGCAGAGCAACTGTCTCAGAATTAATATAATGGGATATATTTCAGGAGATGTGGTGAGCCATAAGTATAATGTAAGTACAGAAAGCCATACAGAGTCCAATAAAGTAGAGGTTATTTTGAAATTTTGAAAAAGAATGAAAGCTGAATATTGCTTTCACCCAGCCGGTCATGCTGCTGTGTCCCATGTTGAGATTTCCACTGTGAAAAAAACATTAAAAATTTTTTCCTTACCCTTTTGAAGCACCAGATACTGTTTTCAGCTATAACAAGGGCCTTCAGTACAAATGTAGCACAGGGATCCATTGCTGGAATTGCACTGTGATCACTGACCACCACGTACAGATACAAGTTTCAAGGATCCACTGAAGAGAAAGAATATTAAAAAAAAAAAAAGACCTGACTGATGAGAAAAAGCTTTACAAGTGAAGATTTTATTTTATTTTTTTTAATTGTAGGACAGTTAAGGAGCAAAGATCAATTGTTTGTACCTGATGAGATGTAGGCAAGATAGAATTATGTGGGCAGATTTAAAGTGTTACTAGGAAAAAATGTTTCAGTCAGGTTGGAATAAGCTGATGAGGTTCTTACCACTAGGGTAAGATTGCTACCCGTTCTGAGGTTTTTGAAGAGGTTAGTAAATATCTGCAGTGGTGATGGGCCTTCTATATCCACCTCAGATGATCTCTTATGTCCCCTCAGGATTATTTATGTAGTTGTCATGATTTCTCTAGGAAGCTGGGAATGGCTTCTTCACAGTACTTGGGACACTGAAAAGATAATTTTCTTAATTTTCTACTATGGAGCAACTTTCAATAATATATTATTTCTATTCAATTATATATATAGCCCTTGTAAAACATTTAGTGTGTTCTATTATTCAAAAATCAGATCAAAAATATTCTAAGTCATCTAGATAAAACCACTGTAAAATCAGGTCGAAGGACTATCATTAGAATATGGTACTCAATAAGTTATCATTAGTTGGGCATTGAGGTGCTAAAAAAATTGGCCCTACATCAAGTTTTACTCAATATTTTTACTGCACTTCTGAACAAATTTTTTGATGTCTCACTAGTGAAAGTAGTGGTTGTAAAGTTGTAAAGTTATTTCAATACCTCAATTGAAAGACCTAAACTTACTGAAGTCAGTAGTGATATGAACATATAACTTACATTTTTATGTGCATAAAAATACTGAGTCAAGGCTCTGATTTTTAAAATAAGTGAAAAGGACCAAGTATTGCTAATAAAAAGCAAATTGCAGGTGACCTTACAACACAATACTGAAAAAAAAATGGCTTTGACACCAAGTGCTCTATATTTATTCATTGTTTTCTACATAGCACTGTTAAGCCGAAACCTACATCACTCTTGCCTTAAACTTCCAGAATAATATCACAGGTAAGCCTGAAAAACAAGTTATGTCTTGAATTGTAAAAAACATTATGTTGGGAACCTGACTTTGTTCAATTGCTGTCATCCACTTGGTCTTGGGCCCTTTTTTCATTACTATCACCAGGAAGAATTTGGTAGGATTCCCACAACACACATTTTTCATCCTACTTATCTTTGGCAAAATGTTGGATAATAAAAAAGAAACATAAGCTAATGACTGGGTCCACTAAAAAAATGGAAGGTTCTTACTTGCATCATGCAGTTTTGTACCAAACTTTTGTGAAATATAGGTCAGTGTTGTCATGACATTGAAGAAATATTGATAAAAAGAACAGCATCCAATACCTGCTCACATAATCTTTAGACTTCTCTAACATCATGGTCTGCAGGTTTGAACTTTTCCACATTCCTCACTAGATCTAATAAAAAGCTGTTTGTCTTCAGCAAACTCTCTTATGTGGGCAGTGAATCATGTCACACACACATTGGGATCCAGCTACCACTGTGTTTGTTTTTTACCAAATTTACATTGTAATTTAATGCAGGCCAATCTGAACTGCTACACAAAACATAGAAAAAAGTGTTTTGTCAAATATCAGTGAATTTAGAGAACTGCAGTAATTTTGTCATATGATCTACTGTTGTCTGTACTCAGTAACAGTAAATTCCATGTTTTTAATGAAATAGGGAAATGTGTTTCATCCATCAGTAATTGGCTTGCAGAAAATCTTGTTTTTCCAGTGTTAGCTCATTAATAATTATACCAGCAAAATGCCAGCTCATCTTCATCTTCTCAGCAGGTGGTAGCAGCTTGAAAATACAGGTAATAAATGCACACGTGAAACTAAAACGCAGCTGGTTCCTAAAATCAGCATTAGTAATGATGCCGTTACTTCCCATCTTTCCCTTGTCGTACCACTAATGAGAAGCAATACTGGTAGACCAACAGGGTCATCATTTAATTTACTACACGTGAAAAATCTTCCAAGAGCTTTCAGAATGCTTCATTTAACAAAAGTGCTCTTCTTGTTGACTGAAATGATTGAACGTTAGATCAAGGTTGAAATTAACAGAATGTGTAGGTATTAGAATCAAAAGCTGATCATCAAGTGTGTAGATGAGTCCCCTGACTTTGGTATTCCATGTAAGATGTGGCTCAAACTATGCTGCATCTGAACTTCTCTGTGTGTTTGGCCATCTGGCTAAACACTCAGAACATGGAGCGCAGCCTAATATGCAAATGCCATAGAAATATATAAGTCCTAAAACAGGTAATAAACTGCTGCTTGTTATATTCCTAGTCTGAAGAATTTGCTTTCCTTTATTCTGACTTAGTGGATGCCATGGAGAAGACAAGAGACTCATGATAACTTTAAATATTGCTTTTTAAGTTGCCATGCCAGTGAATCATCTCTGCCCTTTCTAATGATTTGTTTGTGACAGTGTTGTAGAATCCTTAGAGCTAAGTTCTTTTCTCAGTAGCATTTATCTCAGTTTTGCACATGTGTAATACAAGATTATGCCTGTAACTTCTATATGCTTTTATATTCCAGCATCCAAATGTAAATAACATTGCAGCTTCCAATGGCTTGTTCTAATGATATCAGAGAATTAGAGAACAGTTAATTTGTTGTTACCTGCATATGCAATACATTTCTTTAAACAAAAAAATGTCATTTTTATCTGGTTTTTACACACATCGTGTATTTACTTGAGAGCAGGGACAATATGGTCTGTAATTCTGAATGTCTGTTTCTATTTGCTTAAGAGCTTTTCCACACAAGGATGTTATGCTGCAGTTAAGAAAAAAAGTGAATTCATACATTTTTTTTTGAAAAAAGCTCATGTATTGGCATTTTTGTTCTAGATTTTCTGAATAGTGGAATTAAGTTCAGGTGCTCATATGAGTTTCAAATACCAACTCTGAGCAAATTTCTGATTTTATTATTATTTGGTCCCAGAAAAGAGGAGGTGACTTCTATAGGTAATTATTGGACTTGTGTTTATCTTTTCTGTGGATCAAACCAATTACTGTAAGAGAGCAAAGTGTTAAGCAGAAATTTGTGTTATGCTTCACTAGTATTTAGCTTTCATATTAATACTTAGGGTAGACCTTGCCCTTCTTTACATATGTTGATACCAGTGGTATCACGTTTGACAAACCCTGCAAAAAACTACCTTCAGTGAGGGCAGCCTTACATCAGCATAACCAAGAGCATCTTTCCAAAGTCTGAGGCTGTGTCACCAGGACACACTGGTCAGCAGTAACACTGCAGACAGTTGATAGATGCAGCACCCAGCAGCATGGACCGCCAAAGAGGGCCTTGAAAAGGCTCAGACGAGGAAGCCAGCCACACATCCAAATGCTTATGCTTTAGAAATTCCTTTCAGTATGGACATCCGAGTCCTGCAGCTGCTGAATGCAGCCTTTTATATGGCCACAGGTGTTGGCTTCAGTGCTGGAGCACGGAGTGGTAGCAAACAAAGGGCAGTATAGTCAGTGCTGCCAGAGACCAGACGTGGTGCCAGTTTAACACTGAATGTAAAACAAATACTTGTGCCAAGTTGTTTCTAAATGCATTTTTAGTTAGAAAAATTAGCTTGTCTTTTGAGAGTATTAGCTATGTGTGGATGAATGTTCCAAGTTTTAATAGAGTATAAAGCAGGCTTTTTAAAAATAAAAATAAACAAACAAGACACGGACTTACAAATATCAAGACATACTATTCCATTTTTTATGCACCTATTCTTTAAAAAAGAATCGAAACATACAAGGCTAATTTAATTCTTCATGATCATTCCTTGGCATATTTGTGAGACATTTATCCCTTGTGTAGTGTGAGCTACTTCTCCAGAGCTGGAGCAAGAAGTAAAGGTAATTCCACTTTAGACTAAATCTGTGTTTGTATATAAGGGTATTTCTGGAGTTGCACATTCTTAATTCAGCTGATTGAACTGTCATTCTATCATCTGTGCAGTCTGTGATTTTAGGGCTACATTTTCTGCTTCTACAAAGAAGCATATTCCAGTGTATTTAGATGTTCACTATTCTGAGATGTGTTTTCCCTGTAAATTGAATATATTTTAGGTGGTTCCCTCATAAATTACAGCTGAATCCTATTTGCATACATATTTTTACAAATAATTTGTCTTTGGTCAATTCCAAAAGGGGTGGTTGAAGTGTAGACATCCTTTTAAAATGATTGACTGCTTATCACAGTTCTACAGATGCTATTTCTGCCTCTGTACAGGGAATTTCCTGCACTAGTATTTACAGATAACAGCATTAGCAGCTGCTTCTGTTACCAAAATTGCAATGCATGTTTGAGGTATTTAGCATTTTGCAATTGGAAAGAGAGTTACCAAAGTGTCCTTTAATCCTGGGGTCTCAAAATCCCTTTTTAGTACTACTACCTTGGTGGGTTTTAATATTAATGCACACCTGGATGCTGCAGGGCATTTTCCTTTGGACAAGGGGCATACATTTTGTTCCAGTGTGACTTCGTCTGCGAATGGCAAGCAGAATATTTAATGTGGTTTTGAAGATCTGGGCATAACAAATGATGGAAGTGTCACCAGAGAGGAGGGTTGTGAATACAAAACTGGTTGCTAGTGTAGGTCCCTGGAACAAATACACATTTTATGTTAACCTCTCGCTGGGAAAAAAATAAAGAAAGAAACTGTCATGGGAGTAAGGACTTGTATCCTAGATCATCCCTCTCCTAAGGGCGAGTCCAGTCAGCATGGGACAGTGAGCTTGGGAAGGTCCTAAATACGTGCTTTTATTTCATAAAAGAGCCAGATTTCCTCTGTAGTGAGTTCAGAATGAGAAAACTAAATAAAAAATATCAAGTGTACATAACATAATAAACAAGTATTAAACACAGAAAAATAATAAGCAACATTTTTTAAGTGTGCTATTCAAAGAAGTCTCTCATACCAGAGAAATGTGNTATTTTTGTGTGGAATCTACTAATCTACTTTTGAGAGTGTGGATGACATTTCATCTTTCATATATATATATATATATATATATATACCTAATACTAATCACATCTCCTAGCTTTGTCTAGACGCAGAACAGCTGAAGTCATTTAAATATCAAAAATCTTAATATCTTACAAGTTCAAGTTATGCTACTGAAAATTATTCTAGCAGTAATTTTAGACTGTATTTTCTTTTAAATTTGTATTTCCATTCTCATTAAGCATTATATTAAAACCAAACTTTTTTTACAACCTTCAANGCAAGCAGAATATTTAATGTGGTTTTGAAGATCTGGGCATAACAAATGATGGAAGTGTCACCAGAGAGGAGGGTTGTGAATACAAAACTGGTTGCTAGTGTAGGTCCCTGGAACAAATACACATTTTATGTTAACCTCTCGCTGGGAAAAAAATAAAGAAAGAAACTGTCATGGGAGTAAGGACTTGTATCCTAGATCATCCCTCTCCTAAGGGCGAGTCCAGTCAGCATGGGACAGTGAGCTTGGGAAGGTCCTAAATACGTGCTTTTATTTCATAAAAGAGCCAGATTTCCTCTGTAGTGAGTTCAGAATGAGAAAACTAAATAAAAAATATCAAGTGTACATAACATAATAAACAAGTATTAAACACAGAAAAATAATAAGCAACATTTTTTAAGTGTGCTATTCAAAGAAGTCTCTCATACCAGAGAAATGTGTTTGCAGATGCCTCTTATAAAATGATTTGGTATGTATGAATAAATCAAGTGGAAAGAAAACAGTTTACTATGTTAGTAAACTTGATAGTAAGGCATTGTGATATCTCTGTCTTCAATTATATCCTTCAATTTTATTCAATATATTCAATATATTATTCAATTATATCCTTCCTGTAAAAATCAAAGTACTCTCCTTTATATAGTGGGATAAGGAGGGGTTCAAATAGGTCTAAATTATTCAAAATGCTTTTAAGAATCTTTAGCTAATGGTAGTAAAAATAAGACAGCTTTGCCAAATCTATATTATAAACAGTT
>VXAX01001930.1:11341-64081 GCA_013399835.1 Leptocoma aspasia
AGATTTCACACAAAAAAAAAAAAAAAAAAAAAAAAAAAAAAAAAAAATTAAATAAGTGAAGCACAGTGAAGAAACTGAGAGGGTGCTAGGAAGAGGGAGAAAGATAAGGTTTCCAAGAGAAATAAGAGACAAGCCAAATAGGACTTTTTAGGGAGAGGTAGGAGAGTTTCCTAAAGGTGAAGAAGAAGAAAAAGAAGAATGCAATAGCAAAGCTATAATGGCACAGATCCGTGTTTGTCAATAGCTTCATACCCAAATCTGACTGTTCAGGAATGTGCTTCCATGGGCTTCTGAGTTCCCAAATAAGTTCCCAAGTCCTACATCAAGTGTTCTTATTACTTCTTTAAAAATCAGTTTTAAGCATGCATGAACTGGAAATGCAGTTTGCTGCAGAGCTTTATGCTTTCATTTTAAACTATATAAGGAGAACGCAAATACAAGCAACTAATGTTAAGGCAAATAAACAGCTTCAAACACTTTCTGAAATGATTCAGAAAGTTTCTGTGCAGTTACCAAATACCTATGGCTATATGATAGTACTCTTTGTAAAAAAATATAAATTTTTAGTTATAGCTTCAGTGCAAAGCTTCTCAGTAATAGCAGAATAATTACTGGAAAAATTGTAAGCAGTTGCTACCTCTCAATATTAATGACTGAATTCTTGTTCACATTGTACCTTTTCAGAATGTGTGTTTAACCTACATGTGGTACAAAAGTATAACTTAAATCAATGCCAGCAAGTTTGCCCAAAGCTTATAAACATCAAGTGAAAAAAATAGAATGTTTTAAATATGTGAAAACAGTAAACTGTTTAACTCATAAAAACATCTGGAGCCAACACAGTTTGGAACATCCTTTATATTTTCATGTATGGGCTACTATTTGCATTCAGTTTGTGTTTCTTGGTTTTGCTGGTGGGTCGTTTTTGGTTTTTTAACTCACCATTTATGGGGAAGGAGATCATGTAAAATTGACCTGAACGAACCAGTGTACAATTCCTCCTCTTCAGGACTTTTGTAGTCTTTCTGATTTTTTACGTTGGAGACTGAAAGAACCACCTTCCTGAATGCTTATCAGAATGTAAGTAGGATTCTTGTCAGTTCTTTCTAGTGTGTGGTTTGCATATTTGCAATATGCGTATTACAGTAAAATCAGATAGATAAGTCATACTTGGAGACCACCATTTGAGTGGCATAAATTGTCATAACTTTGCTGAAGTCAGCGAAAGGATGGCAATTTACACCATTTAAGAATATTTTCCTTATGTCAAAGGGAAAGCTTACAAATATGAATTCAGATTCTTTAAGCCAAAGTTTTTATTGTACTCAAGAGCCTACCAAACAAGAGGACAAAGTTTTATTCTACTATAATTATGATCAGTTCGTATTTTTCCATGGCAATTTGGTCAATGCAGGCATCATTTAACCTTAGAGTCAATCCAGATTCACAACAGATGTATGTTTATTTTCAGCCTTTTCGTTTTCCCCAAATTTTTGCCAGTTTAACTCCCACTGAAGCAATATAATTCGTTTCTCTTGGTACCTGTGCTGCAATATAAACCCGCAGATATAAGGTGTAATAAAGCCTGGGGATTATGCATCATTTCAGAGATGCTTGAATGCCTTAACTGAAAATCCCAGCACAGAAAATGAATAATTGTTCACTGGCTAGTCAAAAATACTGAATCCCTGACTAGCTAAAATTGACAATAGCCACATTTACCATTCTAAATCTAGGGTATACCAGTATCTTTACAATACTTCGTCATAAAAACATTTTTTTCCTGAGAAATTGCACCACCACAATGTGTACCACATAATTTTAACATTGCATTTCTGTGGTGTACTTCCATTTCACTCTCTATAGAGCTTACATGTGCCATGGTTTAACACTTATCAGACATAATTTTTGCTTTAAAGACAACTACAGATCTGTAAAAACTTTAAAGCCTGAATTCATATTTTCAGCTACTTCTCCCACATACATATGGCTTCTGTTCTTATTTTCATGATCTCCAAGCATTACAAATTTTAAAGTTATGCCAGCAATTTAGTATATTACAGAAAAGTTGTGCTGAGCCATGAGGCCCTTACTGAAAATGATTTACAAGTTTGCATTACATCATTAAAAGTTATTTGAATTGCCAGCCCACTGTAACCAGTAAAATATCTTAAGCGTCCTATTTAATTTAAATAAACTGATGAAATATTAAAATTCTGAATGCACTCGAGGCTTCACACCTGAACTATGCATTTCACGTGCTATGGGAAACTTGCATTTCACATTAGATAGCCAAAAGTTCCAGAAGTCATATTCAAAACTTTGGGGTGTGTTTGTTTTAAATAAATAATTTATTTGAAAATTTAACCCTCTTGCACAATACTATTTGTTTCCCAAGCTGCATGTTGCATTGCAATTTAACTTTTTTTTTATTCTTTCTAGCATTATCTCCACTTAAGAATACTTGAACTAGAAAACAGCTATGACTAACTTTGTAGGGCACTTTAATAATACATATTTTTCATTTGTATTTAGAAATGTACTCAAAATGCATATGCAGGCAAGTCAATAACGCCTGAAAAATATGTTTTCCATTTTGTTGTCTCCAAATCTTGACAATTACATGCTATGCTAGGTCCATTTTACTCATGAAATTACTAATCACAGAGGGAAAAAAAAAGGCTTGCATTTTACACTTTAATCATTTTATTGTTTGATACAATTCACATGATGGATTTTGATCTGTTTATGTATTTAAAAGTTATTTCACTGGAGTCCCCATTGAAAATACAGACACTGTTGTGCATGGAAGAAAGGTGAAGGGCATTTTTATAATTCTGTATTTTTAACAACGGTTGCTTCTAACTGTGCTGCAAAATTAATATTGTGCTGATTATATTTCAAGTCTGAGTCACCCAGAATAAAAAATACAGATGATTGAAAACTTTGTGCATCAAAAGATTTATGCTATTATTTATATCCATTAACCAGGTAAATACACAGTATGCTTACAGTAAAAAGACCAAAAAAGAGACAAAAACATACCACTATGTGAAATATTTATTGTCTCCTGGCTGACATTTCCAAGCCCTTGCAGGACCAGCAGCAGGGGGCATATTTCATATTTCTGCTTCCATCATTGGGAGAGTGAAAAGTCACTAATTTTTGTGGTCTCTTTTACACGTTAATGAGTATAATACTACTACAGTGTGTGTTTGTAGTAGTTCCTAATTTTCTTTGCTCTGGAGGGAGAAAAAGACACATAGGCATGTATCTATGCAGCAAGAATAAATAATTACAAAATCTCTAGGTTTTAATAGCTGCTGGGATTATGTTATTTACTTTGTAGGTGTGTTTGCTATGATTTATAGTGTGATGAGCTCTAGACTTGGAGCAGAAACCCCTAACTAGCTAGTATTCACAACAGAAAGATATTCACTGCCCCGCAGAGCTCAGGGTCTATTCATTTTGCCAATTTCACATGGGAGTAATTCTGTGTTTTTACAGAGTCCTATTTGTCTTCACGGTGATTTGCTTGACTAGAAACATTTTCAGGATTGCAACATTAATTAATAATAGGTGTAGGAAGCAAAGACCTAAAAATTGCTAATGCATAGCAGCATCATGCACCCCAAAATCTAATACCAGGTAATGCTAACAACAGATACTTGATAGGAGAAATTAAATACAAAATAACATTTGTTTGGAATTATTATTTTAGACTAAACTGAGGGCATTTTTAGATGCAGATATTTTGTCTTGTGAAAGAATGAGTAAAATTAAAAAAAAAAAAAAGCAAGCTAAACTTCCCTAAAAAACCTATGCCAAGAAGTGCTTAACTTGCAGATAAAGTCTCAAAGATTCAGGAAACTCTTGTAAGGCATCAGTGACACTAAAAAAACATCGGTAAATTCTCAAATGCCATAAGGAAGCATCGGAGTGACAGACCTTGAGAATGACGCCTTCCAAAGCTGTGTTTGCACAAACTAATTTTTTATTTTGTTTCCCCGAAACAGAATGCAGCTCTACTGACGAGCTGTGAATATATGATACTGCTTGTTGAAATAAACCTTTCCAAGATATTTGTACTTGTCATGCTTTATTAAGCATCCCGCTCGCGTGTCCTTTGATACAATGTGATAGATCTCAGGTTGGGTTCAATAAAGTATTCCAGTAAGGGACTATCCGAGGCACTTTCACATCAACTAAGCTTGCATATTGGTCTCTGGTGCACCAAATCACTTTAAGTAGCCACCTTCCTCTCTTCTTTGATGCATTTTTATATATTTCATTCAAATTAGATGCTGATAATAAAAGTGTGAAGTCCATTTATTTGTATCCTCTTTTTTCAAATGAAAAATGTCTAGCACTGTGGGCTTAGTGAAGGTCAGCTGTAAAAAGAGGTGTATTATTTGGCATACTTTTCAGCTGACTGAGACACATGCAATGTACAGCACATGGGGACAGTCTGGATTTGTGTAATTCCCTCATAGGTAATTTGTCCATGAACTTTAAGCATTTGTACATTTGAGCTGTAGAACGTATCACTTAGGGATTTAGATTTTATTTAATAATCCAAGTATATTTCAATACAAGATGGCAAACTAAAAATATTTTCCATTTCACTGTTTCAAAAAAGCCATGTGCAAAAGAACACAACAAAATGAAATTAACTCATAACATATGCAACTCTTACTTGTGCAAGAGCGGGATATGCCCCTAAATCCAGACTGCAGCATCTGGAGGCATAGCATGTCTCTAATGGAAGAGAAAGGCACGAGACATGTCAGCTTCTTGGCTGTGTTATGCTAAATGTCGTGCCTTTTCCTTCTCGATACCCAATGCAACTCCGATTAAAACCAATAAAACAGACATCGTCCAGGTAAACTGCCTTAGAAGCATTTTGTCTTTTTTGTTTCACTAATTGTAGGCAATAGGTTTAAGCTGAGATAGATATTTACTATATAAAAGAAAAAAAATCTCTTATATAAACCTCTTTTTCTTGAAACAATGAAGTTTGAATCAAAACTAATATCCCACAGTCTGAATCATGTGTTCTTAGTGCATCCAAATCTACACATTCCCATTTGTAGAAACAAGTTTTGCTGTTACTAAGATGACCTGAAGTGCCTCTTTATTATTATTGCATTTTTACCCCTAGTAGTATTAATGGATTCCTCATATACTTTTACTATTGTGATCAGCTTGGTAGAGACTCTGAAAGCATTTTAAAGAAACAATTCACCCTTTAACTCTTTTACAACAAGAACTGTCTTCATACTTGACTTTGAGGAAGTGCTGAGTTTTTTCTTTTCCCCAAAGACCTCACAGGATCAACTTCATTGTAAGACTGTAATAGCAATTTTAAAAAGTGCAGGGAAACTTAGATACTATTCCTTGTGATTACAAAAAAAAAAGTTAAACAACCAACATTACTGAAAATTGTATTTTGAAACAAGCCTGGTGGAGAAAATATTTTACTAATGCATTTTCAATTTTTTATTGCACTAAAACTGTTAAATGATCTGCTATAGAAGTCGAGATGTCTAATTTTAAATGTTCTTTCCTTCTCATTTTTATCAGCTAATCTCCTCTGTTATATTCATAGCAAGCAAGGGGCAAGGTATGTCTGTTTATTGTAGTTACTCTTGTTTGCAGAAAATACAAGTAGAAACTGAAAATTTGTTTTGTTACAAAGGTACTAAACTTGAAAATCCCATCTCATGAACAGCATGCTGGATCTATAAATACACATATTTATGTGTATGCTGAAAGAGGGTGTTCAGCTGTGCAAAAGTGCAAGCTTACCTCCAGGCTCAAACCCTTACTGGACGATTAAAACAAATTAGGTTAGTGTCCGCTCTCTTTTAATAACAGGGAGAGTTCTTAGATGCATTATATTAAAATAGAAGCCTCATATTAAATCAAATGAAGGAGCAGAAAAAACTCTTTGCACAGATTACCAGATAAAGCTCTGACTTTGCTTCCTAGCAGAGAAAAATGTTTGGGAATGTATCTAATCTAACATACCCTATAAAACTGTACAGTAGTCCCCAGTACAACAGTGAGCTACATGGAAGACAGAGTCACATCCCAGAGCAAAATTCCAAGATTCCTGTGATCCAAAACTGCCTGTTTAATTTCTAAATTGTGAAGCTATGTATCCATTTTGGTAAGTTGGTAGGTAGACTTCTCTTATACGTGTACACTAATTTCATTACATATGTCTCCCTTCAGCTGTGGTAATGAGGCTTTTTTAAAAACATACCTTGACTTGATGATGTGAATATTTGGATCTAAAAATAAGTCATATATTTAACTTCTAATATGGAAGGCATGGCGTGTATCCAGAGGTCCTGGCAATAAGTTTATACTGTACAATTTGTAGTCAATCAGTTTTTCCCAAATGAAGTTCTGTAAATATGAACATACATCACTTGTTTGTTTTCTTTCCTTTTCTGCCTTTTTTTTAAGTTTCCTTTATTGGTATCATAATAGTATGACCCAAATATAAGGAAAAAACCATATCGTATTAAGCACAGGAATACGCTTTCACAGTCGTTTATTGTGCATAGCTAGTAAACATTTCCTGGCAAACAATTTAGAGAGTCCATAAATTCCACCCTAACGCTACTTCCGTAGCTAGATGCAGTGCACCATACACGAGGGTATTAGCTCAGTCTCTTTCATCCGGAATGGGTGGATTGGAATTGAAAAATCCCCACCCCTCCATTATAGCACCATATGTCTCGAAAGTCTATCCTCTCTCAGGGCAAACAGCTCCTCTCAGATCCGCCTGATGGATCACGACTGAAGCGCTGCTGTCCCTCGCTATTTAATCTAACAGCATTTCTGAAGTAGCTATCGGGAGAGCACAACCAGCCAAGCATCCCTTTGGCATTAGTGGCAGCTCCCCACGCAGAGAATATCAAGGATATGGAATAGCAGAGGGAAAATCTACCGCACCATGCCAATTTGTATGGAAAATTTGATCCTCAAGCTAGAGGCAGGGAAAAGAAGAAAGCCTCTCATTTCAGCAAATTGAGCAGTGCTTATGACTCCCGGGTTCCTTATGTAACTAGTTAACCAGTGTTAGTAGACCAGCTTTGCAGCATCTTCAGAGGAACTGAGTCTATAAGAATTTCAAACAACTTTCTCTAGATGTCTTTTTGAGGTGTTTATAGATTGAGGGATTACTAGGGAAACAGTTTATCCAAAAAGATTTTTGGTGGATTTGATTTCTGCTCAATATTTTTCAGATCTCTTTCTGTGTGCACATCAATTTATAATGAGAAAAAAAAATACCTTTAAATAACACCCAAATATTTGAAAGGATTTGTGTGAGGTGATCATGTTAAGATGAAATTCATATCGTTATTTGAGAAGACTAAGCAGACATATTTCCGCCAGTTTATGTACTTTTTACCTGTATACATTAATATCATTCATGTTACAGGTATTATTTCCAGATTATTTTGGATTGAAAACAAAGATTTAGCAAAAATCTGGACTCTTTCCAAGTTTCCAAAATCATCTCAAAAGCTCAAAGGAGTTCAGTCATTCTGTCGAAATCCTGCTTTGTGATTTTTAATTTTACAGTATATAGTGTTAAAATCTCTCCCTCGTACACCTTGAATCAGAATCTGAGGAAGGATGGGATGACAACAAAGGGCAGAAAGGTTTTATTTCACTGGGCATGCAAGTCTTTTTGATTTTTAGCTCCCAGGTTTTAAAATCCTCTTTCATTGATTCCAATTGAATGGAACCACTATTAAACAAATAGTCCTCTTCTTGGTTAACAGCTTCATTATATATCTTTGATAGTCCATGCAAACCCCTTTGGAGTACTATTATGTGAAAGAACAAAAATTTTGGAATAAAAAGTATGACGGGTTTTTGCAGCTTTCAAAGCTAATGAAAATTACCAGGACTTCAAGGCTCAAGAATTTTAGACTTATTCATGTGTTCTTTGCCCAGTGCTCAACAGTAGACATTGCACAATCATCCTTCATTGTCTGGCTGCTCATCTTTACAACCTCCCTGTACTTCCTCCTTTTAGCTCTAAGGCACTGAGTTCAGCCACGAGTCCTTCAGGGGTACTCTGAAGAGAAGTAGTTTGTGCTCTGCAATTTGCTGAACTTATTGTCTGATGATAAAGCCCCTAATTCTTTTCCTGGACCAGGACCTCTGCCAGCTTCCTTTCATTGTGCATATGGGCAAACAGAGCTAGAAGAAAGATAACGCCAAGCTTGTTCAGCAGAACTCCAGCAATCATTTTCTCTTTTATGTTTTCAGTGAATCTGATTGCTGGCAAAAAGCTGCCAGAAAAAGACAAGTCTGATCAGAAAGAGCACGAGCAGAGAAAGTCCAGTTTCCCAGATATGTAGCCTCAAGGACTATTCTGTACTGGTGGTGGGGTGTATTAGCCCCCAGGCCCAGTCAGCCTTGGCCTCCCCCAAATCAGTCTGAACGTACCCTAATAGCCCTTCTGATGTGAATTCTTGTCTGATTGGTACAATACGTTATTTTCTCATACTTAACATTACACTCATGCATGGTTGCATGGATTTTTTCTTGACTCTCCTCATGGTAAAGAATACCAATAACAAATTAAATTCGTGTGTTTTATGTACATTAAATGGTAGGAAATAAATCTGTGTAGAAAATGTAGCTAGTTCCTGTGTTTGCAGAGACTCTCTGGATTTATTGCATCAAAGCCAAATCTATTGTTGATCCATTCAATACTGATTAATACTGATTTTATTCTCCAAATATGTTTGATGTTTCCTTTCTGAACTGACATATTGTGACTGAATAAGTCAGCATTGTACATTCATAAGGTACTAGCAAAAAAAAATTGCTGAGAACAGGTAATATATTGTTTTCTTGCTGATAAAATATGTAAAACCTCACCGAATAAGTTTAGATGGTGACTGGTTGAATTACCAGTAACATTTTAATAGGATTTCTGTAGAGACCTTTGCCCTTTTGTGTCAGGTGCTGTGCACTGAACAGGAGAGCTTTTCATCTAAATAGGAAAGATAAAGGGCCAAAGAAATTAAATCAGATAATTACAGGGCAGCTATACTTAAAATTAGAAATGTCTACTGTAGACATTTAATTCAGGTCTGTTGTTAAGAATAGTGTGCCTGTGACACAAATAGAAATGCTGTATTTCTTTTTAAAAAATTTTCTGTGGAACCACATAGAAAGGATTAGGAGATGCATTCCCTGAAAGCATTTTTATTTAATACCATTTTTAATAGGTTTCACCCTCTTTAAGAATGGGATTAAATCAGGGTGAGGTAATTGGGTGTTATGGTCCAGTTAACGAACTTTAGCATGAGGCTAGTGGCAAGTTAAATCATTATAATATGGAACAGCATTTTATGAAGAAAACTACTGGATGTCTAACAGTTTGAGCGCTACTGACTTCAAAGAGCCAGGAACTTCAGACCCGACTTCCAGAATTTTATAATTTGTTATAATTGTAGCTGCATTTTTAGTATGTTTTGTATTTTTGCTCGAAGCATTGAAGTGAGCAATCTGCATATGTTACTGTAAATAAACTGAGGCTATGAGAGAACGCTGTGACTCCGAGTTAACACTTTACTCCTAACAAAAAAACCCAAATGGCTTCTGTGCATTAAATCTTTCACACCTCTCAGTAAATCTGTCAATATTTCAAAAACCACACTTTATTTTGAAGCAATGATCCAAATTGTAGCTGAATCGAGCTGACATTTTATATCTCACTTTATATGCCTCATTTTAGAGATTCTCGTTGCTGTCAAAATTAAATAAAATTTTTAAAAGTCTGGGTTTCTTTCATACCAGTCATGAAACATCTTAATAAGAAAAAATTCTTATGAGGTATGGAATAGTATTAACATAAACTGGAAACCTCAGAGTGTCCATAATGAAATACTAGCTACATTAAGCAAATCAAAAATGACAATTTCTCTAACTGCAACCAGAGGAATTCTCTACTAGACCTCAGTCTAGTGACAGAGGAAACAGAGAATAAAAAATTAATTGCTTATGTGCATATATCTAAAACTTGATTATATTTGTTACGAGAAAATTAATTAAAGTCTAATATTTATATTTGTTGATATAAGGCAATCGGCTTTTACAAATTTGAGGGTGAAACAGTTACTTGAAGAAAGTATTAAAGGAAATACTTGACTGACAACTTCAATCTGCTAAATGCATGGTAAAGGACATGTCAAAAGAGTCACAATGGAGGAGCAAACTTCTACTCTTTTGTTGAAAATAATAAAATGACATTGCATTTGAATGCAGCTACTAAAAAAACCCAAAACCAAAAGAGAGGTGCAAGGGAAATGTAGCAATTAATGTAAATTAGAAGCTGGGAATTATTAGGCATTTTAAGTCAAATATTACAGAGAGAAAACAGGTAAGGACAATAGGAAGACATTTTGAAATTTTATTCTGAACAAAAAACCCTAAAAATTTTTTTGCTCCGTTACTAAGTGGAAATTATTAGGACTTTTTGTAAGAACATTTTTAAAAAATAAAAGCATTCTCAAATACTTTTCTTCTGTATTTTGGGGAAAAGTTAAATGGTGTATTCATATCAGATGAGTACGATGCTCTGTTTCAGTAGTTGCACAGGAGAATGTTAAGTAGCAGCTAATAAAAATAGACATTTTTAAAATCAGTAGACCTGAATAATTTTCGTGGAGGTATTTTAATACATTTGGCAGAGAAGTCTGCATGGTTAGTGAGGATTTTTAGTATGTCTTGGAGAACTAGGGAGGTTCAAGAGAACTATGCAAAAATTTTTGTGAATAGTTAAATAGAATAAATGTGATGACCTAAATGTCTGTAAGCATTTCAACCACACATTGATCTCAAGCAAAATAAGGAACGGTTTCTAGGAGTATTAGTTCATTTTAATCAGAGCAGTGAGAACAGAATTTTCTGGAAAATCATCTTGCCAAAGCTAACTCGATATCATGTAATAGAAGTATAAATTTGGTAGGATAAAGGTAATTTTAGTACTATTAAATATGTAGAGCAATATTGGAAAGTCTTTTAGTTTTAAATAATAATATTTTGATAAAAATATTAAAATCAACATTGTACTTATTAAATAGAATCAAATCTCAGTCTCAAGCATGTAGCAAGTGGGGAAAAGTAATCAGTGTTGGTTATTTTAACTATGATCCACAGATGCACGACCCTATCATTTTTTTTTCTATTGGTCACTCTTCTATCAGTTATAAAAAAATATATTTAGAAAGTTTGCATTTTAAAATATTGGAAGATTAGTAAATAAAGAGTGAGCCAAGTCACTGTGAACTCAGATTGCTCAGGAAACTGGCCACATTTAAATAAATGGTAAATTTCGATCCAGAGAAATATAAGACACTGCTCTAGTAACAAAGACTGTGCCACTGCTACCGGGTAAAGACCCTGCCCACAGACTGAAGGCAGCCTGAAAAAGCCTGGAGAGCAGATAACCAGTGCCAAGAGCTGTGAGTACAAGAGGGTAGACACGAATCTGAAACAACCGAAGAGACATCACCAGAGAGACACACAACACAGTTGTGTTACCTCTATCCTTGGCACAGATGCAACCTGTTCGAGAAACACTGTGTCCACAGTTCAAGAGAGGTTGTTGAAAAATTGGAAAAGGTTCAGAGGAAAACAACAAGAAAGGAGTGGAAAACATTCCTTGTAATGAAAGACGCAAGGAGCTCAATCTATTTAGGTTATCAGAGAGATGTTTAAAAGGCTACTTGATCACAACTTATAAATAACTCTGTGAGAAACAGAAATTTGATAACACTAGAGTTTTCAGTCTGGTGACAAAGGTGTAACAGAAGCCAGTGGTAAGAAGATGTAGTTGGAGACACACACAGGAAGGCTTAAATCAAGATGTATGATTTTTTTTCTGTTAAAATTACACACACACGCACACAAAAAATAATAATTCAGAAAAGTTCTGGTGCCCCTTTCACAGAGGGGGCAGACTGAGTAGATGACCATAATAGCCTTTTAGTTTTATAGGCCATGAATCTACAGCTTCAATTGCAGGCTTCTCTGCTTCGTATTTTCTTACGCCATCCCTGGGCAGATCCAACCAGTGCAAACTTAATCGGAACCAGGTGGAGCCTGCTTTTTGCAGCACAAGGGAGCTTCCCCCTGAAGCTACAATGGATAAGACCAGGATTTGACTGGACCAAAGGAATTAATACAGTATGAAGGGCGTGTGTCTGTCATATTGGCACCTATCCTTTCTACATATTGCAAAAAATATTGATATTTGAGTGAGTATAAAACACAGTCTTGGGAGGTGAATTATGGTAAATTTTATGACAAGTGATTTTAACACATACACACACCTTATCGGCCACAAAGAAATAAAAGGAAATAGAAGATTACACACAGTGCACTGTTTAAGCAAGGCAGAGTATAGGAAAGAGAGCTAACTCATTTTGCCTGGTATTTGTTCTTTTGAGAGCAGCGCAGGTCCGAAAACTTTCCTTCGACCGCAGAAGTTTTTGAATTAACTTTGTTGTTAGGAGAGACTGCAGGAGGAGGTGGAGCAACAAAGGAAAGAGAAATGCTAACGGAAAAAACACATATAAACAACATACCATATGTAGGACACTCACCATATGCCAGCCTCACTTTTTTCCTCTCTCTCTAATGTGGTCTAATAATTCCAGCCATCTAGAGGGTTATTCACACTGTCTAATTCAGGCATCTGATTTAGGTCCTTTGAATTGCAGCGGTTCCCCCCTCGCCCGCAACCCCCCGGCACCTCTGTCTCCCTGCCAGCTACGCAGGGCAGTACAAACACCCAGGTTTAGTTCTTAAAACTCTGCCTAAGTTAGATACCTAAGTTAGCCTAAAGCTGTTGTATAAATATCACTCTTTCCTATTAAATTTAAAAAGTAAAAAAGAAAAGGAAAAAATTATTGCTATGGAAAAAATTACTTGTTTAAAGTACAGGGATATAAAAGTGCAGGAAAGTTTACAAATTCATGGCCAGCTCCTTAGCTGGTACAGCTCATATACCAGCATTCAAATAAACAGGCTGGCTTCCATTTGCCCTGGCAAAAATGCAACCTTCAAGCTGGTTTTGCAAACCTAGTCAGCCACCTGATTCTGTTGGGCAAAGAACATACGTTTTCATAAAATACAGAAAAGAAAGTTTTACAATGTAAGTCCATTAAAAAAAACAAACTCCCTCAAAGGGAAAAAACTAAAAAGAAAACGTTTTGTAGGAAATGGCAGCTACTGCAGTCTGCAGAAAGCACTTCTCTTATAAAAGCAGAGAAAAAGTAGTGAGAGACCAGCATCAGACTCAACGATTGGAAATAATATACTTTTCCAAAAACAATACCTTACTACCCTTCCCAGATGAAATGTCATTTTATTTACAAAACCCCCAAACATTCTAAATGCTTTGCTGCCCCATATTAGCTTTACGATTACTTCATTTTTATCCTGTGGTACTGCAGCAAGCCGAAGTAAGCAAAGCATGTGGATCTCAGCTCCGCACAAAGCTGATCCACATTCACAACAGCAGAAAGGCAATTTTGCATAAATGTTGTTGAAAGACAGTGAAGAGAGAAGAGGAAATTCTGTATCTTTAATGCAAGGTTTTTAATGCTTATATATATCAAACTGCTCTGTATACTCCTGGAACCTTTCTGTTAAAATGTCTCTAGCTCTAGGGACACATTCTACGAGGCAGTTATGCACCATTTAAATGTGAAAAATGCACACTTTACTTGGAAAAAGATGTGTGATGTGAAGTGTTTTTAAGAATAATTGAATGATTTTGTGATTCATTAAATGCTTTTTCCTCAGCAAGCAAGTAATGGCTTTTCCACTAAGCACCCAAAAGGTGAAAAGTCAAACTGTCAGAAGGAGTAAAGCATCCTTAGGAAGATGATAATTTTCAGTGTTTTCTGTTTTATTTCTTATCTCTTTTTTATTCCAAGAGGAANTGAATGATGGGGACAAAACTATAGGTGGCAGTTGTCTATTCTTCAGTTTAAAAAGAAAAGAGAAAAATTGTGACACCTAAGGTTTACTGAATATGGCTTCACATACATATTCCTGCTGAGACCATGGGATCAGTTCTTTTATGGGAGTGAAAAAAAAAGAGCTGTTTTCATATACCCAGTATATCTTTAAGCCAAAGTGTAAATCTTCAGTTTCTTCCCCTTCCTATTTTTTTTTCCTTTAAAAATAATAAAAATCTAGGGAAACAATACACACCTTGACTCCTGCAAAAAAGATCTCTGGCACAATCACAAGACGCCTGCTTAAGTAATACCCAAAAGGTAACTGCATGCATTCCACTGGCCAGAAATAATTCACAGCACGATGAATCCACAAGAAAGTCAATAGCATATTATAACACTCTTAGGGGAGCTATAGCTGCAAGAGCAATGTGAGGCAATGCCTTAGCATGAACTATCACTTTATATATGTGCTGTATACATGAGCATGAATTATATTACAACATTTGACACGCTAGGGCTTTTGATCTACTGTGACTCATGACCTCTGTCCTATTGTGACCTTTATGCCTAAATCTGCAGGGAATAATTCAAACAATAGAACATACATGACAGATAACCCTTAGATAGGATAAAAGTGAATAACGATTATGAGCACTCATGGTCAGGGCAATATTTAGTCAAAAACTGCCAAAGATTAGGAAGATACTTCCCCTGGGAAATGACAATATGAATCTTCCTGCACTTTTCTATGGGGCATTGGGAGCCAAGGATACTAGCCTAGATGGACCACTGGTTTGATTAGATATGGCAGTTCTAAAATTTCTGTGAACATATGATAGTGTGCAAAAAATGCAGCTTTTATGGTTAACAGAAAATTCTGCATAAGACAGGAAGGAGGCTTTGACCAGTGGGCTGGTCAAAACAAAATCCTTGTGAGCTTTCAGCTGAAAAGCCAGTTGAACTTTGTGTAGATTCTGTTTCCACCCAAATCAACTGTGATTTCCTGCTGATTTCAGTAGGAGCAAAAGAAAAACTACAAAGAAGCCCCACATACTGTCATGTATGGGAAAGCACTCAGATGCCATAAGCAACCATATTTTATTTTTAATTTAAAAAAAAATCCCTGTAGATCTGGAGTCTCATGGGATTTTCCAGAAATCAAGGGTTGCACTTACTTCCTTCTACAGGAGGGAGAATTTGAAGACAATCTTTTATAGCTCATGTGTATTAGCCTCTGCTCTATTTTTTAACAGCTCCTATTCATTTAGTCTGTTCCAGCAGCTTCCAGCTGCAATCTTGGACTCCAAAGACTGGCTTCCTGATCTTCAGCTACCTGGCTCCACAGAGCAGTCCAGGGACCAGGCATTCAAATGCAATTAAATTGCTCTCCAAAAGAAAGCTGGAGAGAAAGAAATAGTGTTGGCATGCTGCAGAAAAGCAGGAAGACAAAGAATCAACTGACAGCCTATATAGCATGAGACTGGAGTCTTTGGCTAAAATGTGGAATTATACTGCATCTTGGAAAAAAAGTATGGTCAAAAAGAGCAGACATGGAATTAAGGTATCCTTAAGGCCTTGGCGTACAAAGTTTTCAGCATTTCTTAACATCTGGATATAGACACTTGGTAAACTTTAACCATAAATTGTATTTTTAATATTATTGTCATAACCTTAAGACATGAATTTATTTTATTTTTATAAAACATATTAGTTAAAGCTTGCCTTTATCAGGTGTAAATGTGAATTTATTTAATTAAACTGATTTTAAACCGAGCAAGCAGAAAACAGTTTTTTGGATATATTTTGAGTTTTGCTAAAACCACATTTATTTCAGTACAGCCCTTATTAATTAGTTTCAGCAAGATGGCTCACTGAAACTGTATCCAGGCTCCACAGATCAGGATTTATATTCGTTTGATAGAAATCTATTTAAAAATCAAGGACATGCAGACTGGTAGGGCAAGGTCCTGTCACCCCAGCTGGACTGAACCTCAGCCCAAAGGGCTGAAACAGTGATCACTGTTCCACAGGTGACATCTGCAGCTGCCACCTGCCTCTCTGCCCCCTTGCCTAGCTGTAGATGGGGAGGCACTTAAGAAGCAGTACAAAGAATTTACAGTGGGGAAAAAAACCATTGTGGAACAGAAAGATAATGTATTAAACAAGGCCTAAAGATTGGCAAACCGCCCTTTATGGCAGAAAATGCACACATGCACAAGCTATTAGTAGTATCTCCTTCTTATAGTGAGATATACGACCCAGTGCAACCAAGTCTCAGATGACACCTGTTACCTACACCTGCCCTCCTACGTGGATATTCCTGGTGTGCCATTCTTGATATGCTGGGGGAGTGGTGTCCAATGGTGTTTGAAAGTGAGACGTTGCACGTGACAAGGTTGGATGGACCAGTTTTGCTGTTGTTCTCTCCTGATAACCACTGTTACAGAGGCTAGATACAAAGCTTGACAACTTTCTCTGCCTTAAAACTAATTAAAACAATATTACAGAAGCTAGACAAACTGTAAATAAAATTTTATTAATTATACCCTGAAATATTTTTTTCTAGAAGCAGAGCTGGATATTGTTGTGCTGGCTAAGTAATACTGCAGCATTAGTGGTAAAAAGATTCAGCATCCTGAACTGAGATTCACCTATGTAACTTAAACCATTTGTAGCCTAAAGACAAAATGAAAACTTATAGTTGGAAGGAGCAGGCACTTCCAAGCACAACTCATCTGCCTTATTGCAGATGCCTGCTTTGCATAAGATTGAGCCATTCTCTAAGCTCCTGTAACTCCATCTCCAAACAGCTTTTGGTAGCTGAAGGAGGGACAGCTAAGACACCACTTTCTCTGTTCCATCAGAGAAGTCACCAGAGCCCCCAGAAAAGAAAACAGGTCTCTCACTGTTACACTAAAATAAACCAAATCTATAAATATGTGGATTGTCATTTTGCCCTATTGATAATTATCTAAGGGACTAAAGTGTACTATTATCTATATATATATATTTAAAAAACACATGGCTTGTAAAATAATAGGCTGTCAGCAGTACATGCCAATCTATTTAGCATGAATTGAGACAGAGATGCATTATAGAGAGAAAGCTGACACCGGTGGAGTTTCTATTTCCCCTATGACACTGAGCATGAACCTTGCCTCCAGACCCTTTGTCTTCACACTTCTCTGACACTGCTCCTTTCCCTGTGTTCCTTTTGTCTCTCTGCTTGTCAAACTGTTGGTCAGACACCTGCATTTTTTTATACATTTCCTACCCGGTGCTTTGGAACAGTGCATTTTTGATCTCACAGATGTATGAACTGAGACATTGTATTGAGTCTACAGGAAAAAAAGTCAAATACATATTCAGAACAAAATAAAATATCATAAGCTGTTCCCTGAAAAGTATCTATGCTGCGCAAATAGAGATTTTATTTTTTCAAGACAAAGAAGAAAATTCCCCCACACCTGAAAAACATTATTTATTCTATTTGAATCAAAATATTTTTTTTCTAAAATGCAAAGCAATGTACATAGCATTAAAGCAAAATAGCATGTTTTCATGGATATGTAAAAGAAAGCTAATGAAACAAGGGGTATGATTCACAAAACTGAAGGTGGACCCCCACTCTTATACCAAGGGTACAATTCATTCTGGGTGAGAAGTGTGTTCAATTCCATTTTCTTCATGTTAATAGGACATAAACCTGTATTAGCCAAGTTCAATGCCTCCTCTTAAAATTCCTTTTGTACTGATGGACAACAAGGCAAATAAACTGATACCAAATACCTAGAAATAAGAGACCTATGGATCTATGCAGGTCAATACATTGGTTCTGCAGAAAATGAGTAAAAGCTAAAATAAACAGTCAAGTTAGTGGATAAATAAACTGAGATGACAGAGGAGATTCCTTAAATGTAAAGAAAAAGATAGAGCCTGTTTCTTTACAAGATCTTTCACTAAACCTCTTAAAAAAACACTAAACAGCTTGTGATAAGAAACAAGGTCTTCAGATCTTAATTAGCTGAAGAGACAGAACATTAAATGGCTAATTCTAAAATGAAAAGGAGGTCCCAGAACAAAGCAGTATAATAAATGCCAATGGAATGATGAGTGGTGTGACAAGGAATGACATTTTCTCCTCCAGTTTAGGAAAGTGAGAATCAAATAAAGGGAGTAGGTACCAGCTTCCAAATTACCTGAGAGTGGTAGCTCTTCATACAAATGGAACAACAGAAGCTGTTGGATGCTAGAAATTTACCAAGGTCACAAGCTAAATTCATGTCTATAACCAGTGACTATTAAACATGAGACAACACTGTGAATGACAGAGTCCCTGAGCCACACCACACTGTTGGAGTCCGAGCAGTTTTTTTGAAATACCAAATGTGTTTATTTGATCTTTTTTCTTCCCTTCTTCTTGAGCTTCTGTCTCTTGCTGTCCATTTGCAGTGGTGTGTTATTGATCTGCAGAATCTCTACTAGGATCTAGTTTCTGTTTCTCTCAGGGCAGAAATGGTACTGGATATCCCTCAGGAAGAGTTAAGGAATTAGTCTAGGCACATCACATGTGAACACTGATATGATAGAGTAGGGATTAGCTCAGTTTTTTAGACCATGGTGCTTATAAATCCAAGGTTGTAAATTCAATCCCCATATGGGCTGTTTACTGAAGAGTTGGACTTGATGCTTCTTGTGGGTTCCTCCTAACTCAGAATATTCTCTGATCTCTATCACTTGTATGGCTGCTTTAAATCCAGAAGGAATGTGACCTCATTTCCATAATGCTGCACCTCCAGAGCTACTCTGACCCAGCTCAGATGGCTCAAAGGCATATTTCTTATTTTGGATGATACTCATAAACTATTGAAAAGAAGTGTATACGTACTGAGTCTAGTCCACACTGAGTGTAGCTGCCATCGCAGAGGAGAGAGCAGGCCTGTAAAACTGAAGGCCTTGAAAGGCTCAGCTTCCAAATACTAACACTGCACATAGCAAGGAATACCCCAGGGCTGGTGCTCTAACCCAGACTATGGACTGTCCCTAACAGTACAGGATGCTGGGAAAAGCTTCCCAGGCTTTATTTCCATGACTCAGAGCTGGTCAAGATGGGTTTGGGCTGTTTTCACTGCTTTCCTGTCAATCTCGGGCATTATATGGTTCCCAATATTCATTTATGTATTTGTGAATAATCTTGAATATTTCAGACCTTTTGACATGAGATTATAGAAGTCGGTGACTTAGACTTCTCATTTTTCCTGGTCCCATTTACCTTTGAATGCTGATAATCCAAAAGTTGTTTCAACAACTGAGAAGTAATTTTATATGAGGGAGAAAGAGACAAACTCTTTTCACATAGGTATATCTAAGAGCAAGGAGTTGAGACAGGATTTTACTTAAAAAATTTTTTTAAAAAGTAGTTCTTCTTGTCTGACCAGCATAGCTGATTCTAAACTCATATGCGAGGAAATAGCAGAGTGCCACAAGCACCACATTTTATGCTGTGTAAATGCTCCCAAAATGGAGGAAGTGGAAGTGATTAATTAAGTGAGAAGCTTTTGTTATGATTCTTTTAGGTTTTAAGGGTAAAAAATTGAGAATGGATCTCCTTAGAGAGGAAGGAGAGAGAATGGCACATCTAAAGGATGCAATCTATCATCCTAAACATTGGTAAGTGACATTTCCTTAGGCAGCTGATGGCTAAATATGTCTAGGTTTTTCAACTTGTGCTGGTAGAAGAAAGAAGGAGTCTTATGCCCTCAGTTTTTAAAAGAATATCTACAATTCAGTGAGCATAATCTGGTCCACAAGTTTCTGGTAGAGTTATACTAGCATGCTTAGCTACATACCATTTTCCTGTGTGGATATTTTGAGAGGAAAGTATTTTTTGTTTGTTTGTTTCATATATGTTTTTTATAGTTTTTTAGAAGTCTGTGATGTATTAGAAAGCATCATGTGCACAGAGGAACTGCAGCCCTTCCTGTAAATTCAACAAACTGGTTTATGCTGAAAGCAACCCCTGAATGATTTACCTTTTCCACAAAGAGAGGTGAAGAGAAGGAGAGGGGTGGGAAAACAACAGATTTTTTAAATTATATTAACACTCACTACCTGCAAAAGCATTTGTAGAGAGTTACCCAAATCTCCTGTGGGCATTTCAGCACAAGTCCAATACAGAAATATACCAGAAAGGAATGACTAGTTGATTGGGCTATGGGCCAATCTCAGCTACAACTGTATGGTATCATAAAACACCTTGGCCCCTTCCACAAGAAGAAATAATCAAGGCTCCATGATACTGTATTCCTGAGGAATGTGGTTTTTCCAGATAAATTTCATTTTCTGAGTCACTGTTAATTTTCTTCAGGCCTACAAACAGTTCACATTCCTGCTAAGGCAACACCTTAAGAAAGTATTGAGATGGTCAGAAAGCAATAGGAAAAGAATGCTAACAGCAATTACTTCCTCTAAAAGACACCCACAGTTTCTTGGGTGTTTTAAAAATATGACAGGTTAGATTCAGCCAGGAGGCTCAGCGAGCCAACCAACACTCTCCTTGGTTTCCTCTCCAGAGCAGAACCAGGAGATCCCCAGACATGTCCCGCCAGCAGCTCACACCACTGCCTCACTGTCCTCTTCTGTCCAAGTGGGAATGAATATAGCGTCTTGTTACTGAAGTTATTGCTTTAAGGCTCACCACTATTACCAAGTCACTAAAAATCCCTTCCATGACTTATTCTAAAAGCACAAACTTATAAAAAACCACCCCAAAAAACTATATATTGCTATATAAAGTTGTTGCAGAAATTATTTTAATTAAGTGATTAAGAATGGGCACAATATTATCTTCCATATGTTATTAGAATGCACAGCAGTAGTTCAACGCTTACAAAGATTTACATTTTGTGTTGGAATATTATTCATGAATTGGGAATTTAAAATACCACTCAAACGTGCCTTCACACAGTTGGCCAAATAAAGCAAAGTTGTTCAACAAGGGACTTCTGTGTTAGAGACCTTGAAAATAATGGCTTAACAGTATGCTAACTTGTTGAAAAGAATCTCATCAGAGGTCTGTCTAGCTATGACATGTTATGGATTTACTTTGGACTGGACCAATGGGCTGAGGTGTGCCACCGAGATGAAGGAATACAGCTTGAAAGATATATATGTCTGTTTTAAGTAGGAACGTTCATTCATTAGCTCACTGATCCATTCACTAAGCCATGTGCAAATGGCTGCACCAATGAATGATTCAATGCAGATGCCTTTAAAGCACCAGGCAGCAGGAACAAGCAAGATACTTGCCATCATGACTCTACTGATGAGACAGGAAGCAATTTCTGGGAGCCTTGAAATGGAAGAATACAGGCTATACTGCAAAAAATAATCTTTAACCAAATGTAATCTATACATTAGTATGCTCACAATCCTCCCTCACGTCTTCAACATTTTGAATTTATTTTGGGGGAGTAAGGGATAGAAGAGGTGAGTCGTTTTGAGGTGCAGGCTGAGCAAAACTGTCCAGAACAGCAGCGCCAGGGGCCATTGAAATAATATACAAGCTTTCACAGTGCAAAGTATGCTAAAGTGGGTCATACAGTTCATTTCCAGATGTTCTCACCACCAGTATTTTCTAATGATATAGATGAAATCCATAAAGACTTCCTGTATGAGGCTAAAACTGTGTAAAAATGAACAAAACCTGTGCAGAATAATTTATAAGGATGTAAAACCAGAACAAGTAAACAAATAAACAAAATCACATAGTCCCTGTATTTAGAACTGAAATTGGTACATTTTCAGTATTAATAAAATAATTTATTAAAGCTCACAGAAAGCCTTTTTTTCCACCTGGAAAGTTTCCAAGCTCAAAAAATACTCTAACTAAAGGGAAAGTTTAACAAATACTAAACACTGGCAGAAGGAGCATGAGAGGAAACAAAGAAAAGACCAAGCAATAGAAATGGTCAAAACTCTCAGGTAAAGTATTGTGAAATGACTGCCTACTTGAAGAAGCCTTCAATTCATCATGGTTGAAGCAATAAAGTGTCTGTAATGAAGATTGTCAAGGAGTTGCCTTTGTAATCAGTCCAAGAAGCACATGTGTGTTTTAATAAGTGGGCTGGAAATATAAACAGGGGCGTTTTCTCAAAATGAAGCAGAGCATAAAACCCTACATGGTTTTGGTCACTGGAGAGAAGCCTGCCTGTTTCAGTAGAGATGAAGACAATGCATCAGATAACATTATATACAGATTTGAGCCCACAGAGTTGCATTTTGGCCCATATCTATGGAGCACAAAATATAATGTGCATTGGAATCAAAGGGCCTTCCCAAAGATTGCTAGATGACACTAGAGGATTTATGTTTCTTAAATGAATACATGTGCCACTGCTGCTATAAGGCACGTTCTCATCACAGACCTAAATGCTTTCTGTTTGGGAAAAACCAGACCAAACCAACAAACCAAACAAAAAATCCAAAACCAAAACCTAAAAGCCAACAATCAACCAAAATAAGAAAAACAAACCTCAAAGTGTTAATACCTGTAGTCTTTCCTTGCTCTGTTGTAGCTGTTAATATACCCATTTAGCAGTGGAGTAGACTGAAGTGCCTGCGGAGAACCTGTGTTAAGAAGGACAGAAGATCATAAACACATATGTGGTACGTTTGTATAAGTTTTTTTTTTTCTGTCAGACTCATCTGCACTCCAGCTCTTTTTAGAATAGCTGAAATAAAACTTTCTGTGCCTCCTTGGTGCATACAACCATTTATAAAATTCCGTAATTTTTGCAGTGTTCACGGTGTTCGATTTACTTACTTTAAACTTAATTCGAGGTTACTCATCAGTACAAATTGCAAAGCAAATTAGACAGTACTGTATTAGCAAAAGTTGCTTGAATTGTACAGAATAAGGAAGTTAAGGGCAGGCTAAGTATCAGAAATACAGTCTTTCAATTGTTAGCAAAGCATTAAAACCAGTGATACTTCCTTCTGTTATTTAACATAATTTTCGCATTCCATTATGTTTTTTATTGTGATACTGGTATTTATAGTACATGAGTGTTTTCTTTTTCACCCCCATGTATACCCTAGTTACTTTTTCCTGGCTGCTTATATACCCATGAGATACCTTTTGGTCTTTAACTTGACCTGCTACACAAACTATAGACCAAGACACAGCAATTTCTGCATCAGCTCTACTATCTGTTCTATGCTGGGTGTCTTTCTGGGAGATGTGCTACAGCTCAACTAAAGATCTGCAACAGATGGAAAATTCAGCACATTGCTGCATAAGAATTTGTTACAAACATTAGCTACTATCACTTGATATTTGTGTGCTGTTTCCAGCTCAGAATTGTCAAAATTAAATTTCCAGTAGTTCCATCTGTAACATTAATTGGATTATGATCAAGTTACAACAATAACTAAAAATTAAGAATTAATTTAAAATACCTTATTAGACTTCATTTGCAGCAAAACCGGTCAAGAACATAATTTCCATGAATGGCCTTACAGATTATGATAAAGTCTCCTTCTAGCCTAGAGTAAACTGGGCTTCTTCAGTGTCTCAGGATGAAGCACATTTCCCAGACCTCATATCTTTCTTGCAGTTTTCTTCTGAACCCTTCTAGCTTGTAAAGGTCCTCGACAAAACATAAATGCTAGAACTGGACAGAGCATTCCAGGAATGTTCTCACAAATGACATACACAGATGGAGTTACACCACCTCCATCCGTATGCCTTTGGTTAGACATAAAAGGATTGCATCTTACATTTTAATCATAGCTTTATTCTTGTAGTTTACCTTCAAATTAGTATTTAAGAGTCTTTTCTAGAGGACTCAGTTTTCCGATAATAGCTGCTATGTAAATTCTTTTTCCTTTGGCCTGTTTTGACCACACAAAAATATTGTGTTTTAATGAATTTATTGCAATGAGCACTCCAGGTTAGCTCATTCTTCTTTCATCATCATTAATTGTTCATCAAATGATTTTGTCACTTGTAACTTTTCATTTGATAACCTCACCTTTTTTCCAGACTTTGGTAAAGATGCTGCATGGCACTGGAGAAAGAACAGATCTTCACAGGACCACGCTAGAAATATTTTCTCCTCCATGAACTATACCTTATATATACTTATTTCTTTACTACCTCCATTTTAGTCAGTATTTTGTATGATTTTTAACAGATTTTTCATTTAAAATATTGGCATTAATTAAGTTTTCTGCAATTTTCCCAGCATTTTGTAATTAAAAAAAAATATTTGTACACTGAAATAAACTACCTTAGCTTTCATCAAATCTATTGACTGCTCCTGCCCATTTGAAAAAAAAGAATTGCTCAGCATTATTTCTAGTTACTGATGGGATATAAAATACTTCTCCTTAGCTTTAAGGTAGAAATAGATCTTCCTGCCTTTTCTGACAAAACAGATATCAATGAGCAAATCTGCCTTTTGCACACTGTGATCCATGTTTTTACTATCCTTGCTGAGAACAGGATATAAACCATTACTAAGATCTCACTTTTTCTTTATATACTTCATGTATTGTTTCTTATTTCCCTCCATCCTCTACAGAGTTTTTTAAAGATATTTTCAGCTTCCTGTAACAATTGTCCATATTTCCCCAGAGTCAGTTTTAAATTCATTGCTATTACTCTTGTTTTTTAGTTGTGTGAATTTTTATTTCTGCCTTCATTTTCCCCTCAACCAATAGGATATTTTTAGGTTGTTAAGGATTTATGTCTGTTAAGAATTGCTAAGTAGTGTGTCTTTTCACACTGAATTTATCAAACCTGAATTATATTTCATATTTTCATGTGTAAGTGTTTCCTGACATAATTTTGCTCACTGTTTTTCTCAGCCTTGGGAAAACAATTTTCTAAAAGGCAAAATATATACATTACTAGTAAAGTACTGCCAAGGCAGATATTGGCAAAGTACACAGATGTTTCTGATGGGAAAAAAATAACAATCTTGCTCTTCCTTTCCACAAAATACACATCAAAATAAAGTTAATTCCAGAAATACTCTGGATTGCTGGGGTTTCTTTTACTCATCAAATTAAATTAATAATGTTTGGCTTGATTTTCAAATAAACATTAAGCAGTTTAATTCATTGCTGGCACTGGTTTATCCAAAGGAAAGCTATAGAGTACTTTATAAATTAACCATAAATTCTACATTTTTTAGCCTGCTCTAACTCATGTCCTCTAAGACCTGGGAAAAGTCCCTTTGTCTCTCTGTGCCTCAATTTCCCATCGGGAAGACTGAAATAACAGTTTTCTAATATAGACAGATATTATGTACATATGCACAAAATTACGTGATGTCCAGGAAAGTATGCTGAGAAAGGCATATAAGTATCTCTGATTAAAAAACAAAACCACTTACTGGATCCATCATAAGACTAAGTGCAGAACCATCCTAAAACTGTATCTAATGTTCCTTTGCTATTTCCATTTTGGAAAGTACAATTTGGAAATGGCAATTGTGTCTCTGTTCCACTTCAGAAGTACTGAACTTCTTAATTTTGAAATTAAATATTGCATACACATACATAAAGCCAATAGTACTAAGTATTTTTTAATTTCCTTTCCTTCTGCATTAAAAATCTCAAATTAGGAAATAATTGATTGGTACTTTCTATGGTTTTTTTAAAGGTTGTATTAGTATCATATAGGTAATTCATTCAGGCATCTTTAGATTTTTTGACTCTTCAGTGAATGGCACAAAAAGCAAGCTTAGTGTGTATTGTCAGAATCTTTAGCTGCAGCATGTGTCAAAGAGTTCGTATAGGCAGCAGGTGACAACCTTGCTAAATAGGCTGAAGAACAGAACTCAGTTCTTTCAAAAGCAATAGTGAACTGGGATTAGATTCGCTTAGAATTAACAGCCCAGTAATAATTTAATGTGCTTTGACAAAAATGACTGATCACTTGGGTCCGTACTGGTACTGTCTCTTGGAGATTTACCAGTGGAACTGGAGAGAAAATATAGATCTATACAGAATTACAGAAAAATAGTTACTGCACATGTGAAACGTAAAGGCTGCTACAAGCCTTCAATTTCTCAATTTTGTAGCTGATCTGACAAGCAATTTGGTCTTTACATGTTTTATTAAAGATCACATAGGACAATTGTTTTGCTCAGGCCAGCAAAGATGTTTCAGAACATCTTCACTGCTGCTTCAGAAGTGACTTGCTCACATTTAGGTCTTACATCATGATCTCTAAATACTTTTTCCTTTACAAAGAGAGAACATTTACAGATACATCTGATATACAAACACTTCAGTTTTGAAAGGAAAGATTTTGTCTTATTTCCTACCAATTATTACTTATTTCAATTCAGATCAGAATATATATAATCTACTTCTAAAGTACACAAGTTCAAACCCAAACATCTTAGACCTTAGCAGCCGATCCAGATTTTGAATGCTGAAGTGCTAGACTTTCTGTTCCAGCTTGAGGTTATGGGCAACAAAGTACTGAGAACTTCAGTTCACAGGTGGTTTTTGTGTGTATATGTGTGTGTACACCTAATTTTCACAGGTTAAATAAAAATTAACTTACAGAATCAGGAACTTGAGTACAAATATCTACACTTACGGATTTTTCTGCTTGGCTAAAAACACCTTATTAATTTTAGTTCACTAAAACACAACCCAGCTGTAACTTGACCTATTTTGAGTAGCTATACTTAAAACCGGTGTTATGCTTTCAGTACTAAAGACTGATAACTTGATAGCTCCCCAGGGTTTGTTGGTTACAGTTTAAGTACAGAGTTGACATTACATGCTATTTTTCTGAATATCCCAGCAGTGATATTACAACTGAGATACTGGTAATTGAAGATATAGTCAAATATTGTTAGAGTGTGGATGTCTTCAAACATACAGTATCATTGACTAACCTGCAATTTCATTCATTTTAAGGTCCTTTCAATCTTATGAAAATGGAACTGTAAAACCAAATGAAAACAGCAATTCAGACATACTCTCTGGGCCAAGACAAAACCAACCTGGATTCTCTCACCCTTACTCACAGTGAACAGTAGGCTACTCTGTAAATAGTTTTCATTATTTCAATATGAACAAAGGTCACCCAATCTGGTGCTTAGGGATTACATAATAATTTTTCATCTGTATTTCCTCTGTATTTTAGAAAATACGCGCAACTCACTCATTCTTGTTTCACAGTTGAGAAGCTGGTGCAGAGCTAGATCAAATGAGTTACCCTACACTCTTCAACAAGGCAAAGGAAGCCAAAAATGGAACCTCATTTATTTTTCTGTACGGATTTCAATGGAACAGGGCAGCATTCTACTAGACTTTCTTTCTGTTTCTGCACCGTTTTCAGAAAGCTCTATCTCTAAGATGTCCACTGTATGTTTTTATTAGTCATTTCTTAGACCATCAGTGGATGCAAGCAATGATGCTGTCTGATCCCAACAAACTCTTATTCCAAATGCAGAAGGAAAAAATTACCACAGGTAGCAAATCTATGGATCTGAGTGATTTAAAGCTTTCATGCAGATTAATGGAGTGTTTTATTCTATTTCCCAGAATTTATGTGTTTGTTTTCTCATAATAAAGGAAGTTTCTAGCTTCTGGTTGTGAAGATAGCCTTGACAATGTAAACCAACATACTTTCATCTTGTTGAGTCCTCATCCTCACCAGCTAAAACAATAGCATCAAGCAAGTTAACTTCCCCCATTCATCTTGCCAGGGTGTCAGCCTTGAAGCAAAACATGCACACTAAAGTACCAACACTGTTAACCAATTCACTGCTTATTATCAGATTAGAAATTACTAGTCAGCACAATTAGACAGCAGGCGGGCACTTGTGATGTTCTTGACGTGCAATCACTTGAAAATGCTGAATACACTGTTGATAGGAAAATAGAGAACAGTCTACTAATTTTAAAATGTATTTTTCTAAAATAAGTATCTGTGTAAAGCTGCACCCTTAAGTTTTGGAATGCTTTCTAAACACCTTCTTCTGCATATCTAAACCTCTGCCAAAAAGTGACTCAACATTTCTTCTCTAATCCCTACCTCTAATTTTGGTGCTCTATGACCAATTGCTGCCTGACTGCCAGATTCCTCTGCCATGACAAGGACTTGAGAGAATATTAAGATGGAAGCATTCTCAATTGTCTCAAAAGGACATAGATGCACATTTATTCTGAATTGATTGAAACAACTAAGCAGAAACTATTTTTAAAAACTATACTAACATCACCCTTACAGTATTGCAAGAATGACAGGAGACAATGGGACCACACAAAACCTGCTTTGTCTTCTAAAACATCCTAGATAAAAGTAATTTCCAGTTATTATACACCACATTTTCTGCCTAGAAAGAAAAATACATTACTGTTTGCTTCTGCAATGCTTACTGTGTCCATTTAACAGACTAAGAAACAGATATTAGGCTAAAAACATGATTCATCAGGAAAGGAGTGGCAGAAAGGATGCAAAGTCCCAAGACAGCTCTCAGTTTATTAAATCACTCTGCCTCTGCTCAGGTAGCATCTTAAGCAGACATTGCAAACCCTGTTAACAGCTGCTTGGAAAAAAGCTTATCTGCCCTCTGGCCCCCTCACCTTGGATGACTGAATTACAGCATGAGCCACAGCACCAAACACAGAGGCTGCATCCCAAGAACATTGCTTATGTTCTTTGCTACAGAACAGGACCAGGACTAAATTGATGTAATTAGTACACTCAGCAATTCCTGGAAGTTTCCCATTTGCCTTTTCTTCTTGCCTGCATTCTTTTGCTGGACATAACTTTACTGGCAGCTTTTCTCAAAGCTTTTTTCTGCCTACATCTTCCTGTCTCCAACTTTGTCTTGAGGCCTCTTTCAGCTCAATATTTTTTACACTGGAAATGCAGATAAACACCTAATAACTTTTCAAAAATTCCATAGTATGAGGACAGGGGATGTGTTTCTCTATAATGAAAGTGAAAACACTTGGAGTGGATTTTTTCAGAATAAAAATGTATTTTCTGACACAGTTCTGAGAGAACAGTTATGATGTTGTGTTTACTGACATTCATTTACTAGCCATCATGACAGCACTTTAAATTAAAGTCCACGTGGCTTTAAATTATGGGAAGCTTATAAAAAAACCCTCTAAAATTTGAAAACTGTACGTAGTTGGCATGGCAAATGTTTAGCTATCGCACAGAGATTCTTTTTAACTGCTCTATTTAGAAGGCGTTTTTTCACTTTCAAAGCAGTTAACAAAGGTTCTGCTAGTTGCCTGGTTATTTTTGTTTATTTACCTTTCCATACCTAGGGGAGTGTGCAGAAGCTGCAGCTGGAATGAAGAGCTTTAACAAAGGCAGAAGAAGAAGATATCAGAGTGGCAGTGATCCCAAGCCGCTCACACACTGATGTTCAGGACAGCACATGTGGGTGCCACATGAGCAGGTGAAGCTGTGATTCTAGCTGTGTGGAAAGGCAGATGATAATTAAGCAATCAGATGTGCTAAGTGCATCACGCTGGGACATCGCTCCGTTTCAGATGGGTTGAGAGGTTTGAAACCGAAGGCAGTAAGTGAGGAAGTAGCCAAGTTACAGCTGTAATCCTAAGGTTTTCCTCGTGGTCCCTGGAGCTCCACGGTGCCAGTCTTGTCCTGACACAGCCCGGGAGCGTGCCAGACGCTTTTCAGCCTAAGGAGAGCATTTGACATCTTTCAGCTGCTAAGACTCAAAGATTTGGGCTCTGGATATGTTCCAATGCTCCTCTCCTGTATGCATGTACTCACTGCAGCCCTCCCCAGCCACCACGCGTGCGGGATTCCCGCCTGCTCCCGGGGATGCTGCCTTGTCGCTTGCAGCAAGGGGTCCCGGCGGACCGGAACGGGGACGGGGACAGGGACAGGGACGGGGACCGAGCTCTGCCGCCTCCCGCCGGCCCGGAGCAGCGCCCGGCGTGGCACAGCCCCTTGGCAGCGGCGGCACGGGGAGCCCGGGCACGGCGTCGCTTCACTCGCTTTAATTGTAGCTTCTTACGGTGCTAGGAAGGCTCATCGTGAAGCCCAAGGAGCTAAAACCTGCCCTGGCAGGGCTTTATGAGCCATGAGCTGCACATTGGTACCCGCTACTGCATCCTGGCTTGTGCTTCCCTCACCATTTCTGCTGACAATCTTTTCCTAGATGTTGTTTTTTAATAATGTAAAAGTTCAACAAGTATTATTATTGTTGTTGTTGTTGTTTGTTGTTATTGTTATGACTATCATTATTGTTATTGTTATCTCTTTTGAGGCAGAGTCTACACGATCTGGAGAACACAGATTTAATCTTTGCACTGTAAGTGAACTATTAACCTGAACTGCACGGAAATGTCACACCGAACAGCCATACATTTGTTCAGCTGGTTCTGGCCCTTTTTAAAACCAAACGGAGGTAGTTTCTCAAGAAGAGCTAGAGCAGGGGGTCACAGAGGGCACCTGCCCCTCCGCTCCCAGGCCCTGACCTGAGGAGCTCCATGGGGCCCTCTGGTTTCTCCTGCTGAAGGGACCCGTGTGGCCACATGGTCACATCCCTGCGCGGCTCCGTGCTCCCACAACGTCACTCCACGCGCGAAAGTCTGAAGGGAAAATAAGCAAACCTACCCTCCTGTGGGCTGAAAGTCACAACTTGCACCATGGGGCTCGGCCTCTGGGAACACTCCTCCTTTCACTGCTGCCACTGGCAGTCTGTGGCTTGTGTAAATTGCTTCTCTTAAACGCCTGCTTCCCTCTCCATCAGGTCTGAGACATCTGTATTTTAAACTATAAGCTCTTCTGGGTGAGGATGATGTCTGTCTACACCCTTGCAGAGTGTTTAGCACAGCAACCCCGATGTCTTGCATCACTTTGAAGACCTACAGTCATACACCACCAGCAGTAAATGCACATTGGTAAATATATTTACACCACTAGCTCCAGTTAAATACAAAGTAGCTCAGTGCTTTGCCCCTCTTGATAGAAATCTTGCATAGCATGAGCTCATGCTATTTCACAAACCACCTGCCTTTTCTTAGCCATGTGTAGAACTGACTACTAGGAATCCCAATGTGTTTTATGTGTTATTAATAAAGTTAATATTTTTGTGAAATACTACTCCGGTCTGGGATTCTCACACAATCTTGAGCACAATAATCAAGAAAAATACTTTCTGTCAAATTATTAAAAGTTCAGTTGCAACAGTATAGAATACTCGGGTAGCAAAATGCCTTGTTGACATCTTTCCAATATGGGAAATTTTTTCCATAGTTTTTTTTTTCCAATTCAACTTATTGCAAAACAGTTGCTTTCTGTAATATCACAGATTTATGCAGAGTTTACAATGCAATCATTGCTCCTTGCTATTGAAAAAGATTTATTTAACCAGTTTTGGCCTTCATTCCAAAAGGCTGAATGCCAAATCATTACAGTATATCTGGTGTTTTGCTGTCAGAAAATATGATCTAGCATTAAGATACTATTCAGAGCCTCTGAAAGCCAGAGAAAATAATTGTGGTAAATCAAAACCTCATAAATACTTTATAAAGTTGTTTTTAATCTCTGTCCTCATGTGTGACAAAAAAGTACCAGTTTACATGCAGCCAAAATACATGAATTTTGAGGCTTCATTTCCTATACTGTCTAAGTTTTAAAACAACATTAAAATCTATTCCGTATAGATGCTAAAGTCAGGCAGTAGTTGTCACATTATATTTTCTAGTAGTACTGCAGTTTAATAAGCCAAAAGACAGCAAACCACTTCTCTAGACTTAAATCCAAATGACGTCTTTTTTATTTTTTTTAAAGACACTGAGAGGCTAAGAAACATATATATGGCTCTGAAGCTGAAGCCACAACTGTGCAAGCAGATACAGACAGGCAACGCTCTATGTGGTTAAAGAAAAGCACATGCCAGAGACTCGGGAGCAGCTGGCCCCGAATTTTGGCCTCAGCACACCATGTAAAATTGAACATATGCGTGGACTAGGTTTGACTCCCTTCAGATGCTTCTGAAACACAATAATATCTCACTGGGTAAGAAAGCTGCTCTGGCTTCCAAACTACCTATGCCAATAAGTTTTTATTTCTCCACCAAAAAAATGCAGAACAATTTTGCTGTGCAGCACATCAGTGTGACAGATAACAGCGACTGCCAGAAACTTGGAGATGGCAGTATATCTGGGATGGATATTAAACTGAGTCTGTCTAGAAGCATGGGAAACTTGGGGGAGCAACAGGCAGAAAAACAAACTCAAGGAAAGATCATGCCCTGATCTTACTTTGTAAAAATTCCACTTATTTTTGCAGCACCAGAAACTTATCAATAATTTACCTTTTAAGGTTGTAAATTGCATAACCTGTGGGCCAGAGTATCTGCTACCTTACATCATATTGCATGCAAATTCAGAAGCAGTTAACCAATGCAATATGGAGGGGTACTTCTTGCAAAGAGAAAACTACAGAGGCCAGAAGGGAGCACTGGTTTGAGAAAAGGGGATTAGCTTGGAGGTAGCACGCAGCCTGATCTGACTCACTTGCCTCTGAGCAGTTTAAACTGTGGCCATATTCCAAAGGAGGACAGAACTTATTAAATCACTGTTATGAATTGCTGGTAGAGGAAACTGAAGGTAGTGAAATCCTGCCAAGCTCTGATATTCATGGTAAGCTGTAGAAGCAATATTAGTTTTTGCCCAGATGAGGGCTTTTTTTGCTAGTGGGGAAGGAGACTGATCAATATGTTCTGAAGTGACCAACATTTTATAAGCCTAGCCCAAAGAAAACAGCTTTTAAAAGAGAGGTTTTGATCACTATCTAAGTATTAGGGGATTTTAACAATGTTTCATGTTGAACACTCAGAATTTGATGAAATTCAGAGTCTTCAATCAACTTGGAATAGTCTTGCCACCATATGGACCTGTCTCTAGTAAGAACAGAGAGGGCATCTCATCAAGAAGAGGGCACCTAACAGATAAAGTCCATATAAAGTCTCATCACTTCAGAGTGCTTAATCCATTCTAGCTCCCATTACATCAATGTGCTTTTTGAATGTCAGCCTCTCTGCTGATGACTCTGCTGACTCTGCAATGACAGTCTTGTTGTTTAAAACTTCCAAGAGGTAGTAAGCCTTAACAAAGCTAGAATCAAAATTCAAAGTTCTAAAAGAGCTTGGTTTTGAACTGGATATTTCAGTTTAGCACAATGCAGGTGTGACTATAAACAGATTACTCCCATTTTACTAGTATTATGGAATAAGAACTCCTCATTCGGACACTGCCTTTGACAGTCTTTAGATGCCCTCATAGTTTGATAATAAAGTTGAAGTATAAAAGAAAACCCAGCATTGAAAATGGGAAAAGATGAAACATAGAAGAAACAAAGTTTATTTCAGTTAGATTCAGATTCTAAGAAATATAAATAAGCTTGGTACCAACACAATTATTTTTTATTGAAACATCCTAGTCAGCATGTTACTTACAAGCACTTAAATTTCATAGCAAAATAGTCCAAATACATTACTTCTAATATTGCTGCCTGCACAATGTTAATTCAGTCCTGTTGCAGATATGTGAAAATAAAAATTCCTGACTTGCAGTAGGTGTTTCACTGGGGATATTCTTAGTAAGCACCTACTAATTCCACTTTATCAGTTCAGTTCAAAGTGTGAATGCATGTCACATTGTGGTACACAGAAAGAAATAGTGTTGATTCTCCCAGATTTCACAACAACATTAATTTTTATAGCGCTTCCATCAGCTACAAAGTACAATAATACCTGTCCACATTTAGGGGAAATTGCCATCCACATTCTTAGTCTGAACAAACAGAAATACAGACATAGCTAGAGCTGACAGATCAATTTCACACACATAGGAATGATTTTTTTTAATATCTATCACAGCAAGTATTCTGTAGCTTTTAAAATCGCAGTTCCCCGTTCAGATTAGCTGCAATTGTGAGTATTGAGATGTTCTGCATCTTGGCTCTCCACAGGCATCAGACACCCAGAAAGCAATGGCACACAGTTTCTGAATGCCTTCAGGAAGTGAGTTTTAGTAGTCATCTGGAACCACCTGCCAGGAAGCAGAGGTAGGAAGAGAAGCCATATCATCAGGATACCATGGGGTTGGGGTGCAAGATGGTCTTTCTCTCTTCTGCAGCCCCAGACTCCTTCAGCACTCCCAGCTTCTGGAACAAAGAATGACTCCCATCACTACAAAATCCTGATTTACCCCTTAATGTGCCCACCTTATATGCTGAAATTTTGTCCTGCAGATATAGTAGATGAACGTGTAAGAAAAGCCTTTTATGATTAGAAATGCTAAAAGAATTCAGGTTATATCTTTGTGTTCCATAATAAATTCTGTAGTTCAGAAACTTTGAGCACAGCCCACAAATATGTAAAAAAAGGCAAATCAAAAAAAGAAAGGTCTCTGAAGGTCTCTGAAAGGTCTTCTTGTCTTGATTTCAAATTTTAAAAGTGTAGTTTTAAATATTGTATTTACTTCAAAATAAGAAACAATATGTCAAGAAATATTAAAATATTGAACACTGGTGATGGGGAAGCAAAACCTTGCAGCAGCATCAGAGCCTCTTTTCCTTCTCTAACACAAGGCTTTCTTTCCCTTAATTCTTGATTCCTTCATCTTGCTGCTTTGTCATGCTGCTCTGTTCCTTCACCTGAGTTGTCTCCCTGAAATACCTCTGGCATTCTACAAAGTCACAGTGAAAGAAAGACAGTACCTTACACCTGAGCACAGTGGCTGGGGCAGCTGTTCTTCCTGGTGAGCAGCAAAACAATATTATCTCTAAACACACCCCAGTCTTGTCTCCACCAAAAGCAGATCTTGGGTCAAGGCTGGATCTGTATTTACACTGGTATATTTTCAGAGGGAATATATTGAAAACAGAGAGTTCAATTATTCAAGTTTAATGTTAGTTGTGGCTAAGAATACTCTTATCATCCCTGTCACAACAGTTACTAAAATCAAATCCTTAGCAAAATAAGTGAGGTTTTCTATTTTACTTTCCAGGAGCTGAAGTTAGTTTTGACCAACATGAATTCTTGGAACTTAAGGATCATACCATACTATAAGTCAAGTTCCAAGCAGCAAAGTTTTCATAACATCTGCAAAAGGTCAAAATATATTGTCATAAGCTCTATCTCTTTTGGAAACTATGAGCAAAACTCATTAATTATCCTCTGTTTCCTCCTCTTTCATCTACTTCAGTCAGTGTGAAACCTTCGGAAGCGTAAAGGACTTTCACATTATGAGAGTCTACAGTTACTTCACTTGGCTGTGATTTCTTGCTGATGTCTTCAGAACATGTAATTTCCTTGTGACTTTCCCTTAAAATGTTACTTGACTTGAGAACTATTTTGTGTTTATGGAGAATCAACACTAAGTTCTATGAATGCACTGTGGACTGAGCATTTGTGACTGAAGTTTTACTCCACTGTACCCTCTCTGACACGGCACGCTGACAGCAACTGGGCTCCAAGAGTAAAAGGTAAATGTGCCTTTCACATCCTCTGTGAAAAAAGATCTATTACTTATAGCAACCAATATCTTACCCAATAGTCACTTCCAAAGATTTTTTTCTTCCAATGCTATGAAAACTTCTAGGCTTTGAAAAATCTCTTTACATGTTAAAACTCTAGGTGCTAAACATTAGAAAACAATTATAATCTTCTCAACCTGCATTCAAAGATCACAACAATATTTTTCATATTTTAGCTGTGAAGAAGGCTGTATCTATATAGCCTGTCCAGACTTATTACAATTTATTTCTGCTATATCTGCTTCTCATCCAGTTTTGGGTTTGAGACTCACTTTCATGATAAATATCTCTATTTGGTGAATAATTTTATTTTTTATAAAGCATATTAGGGGGAACATGACAAAAACCTCTCTTAAATGAGATTTTTTGTGAGGCATTGCAATGGTAACTCAGCATTTCGGGAGGCAATAAGGAGAGTCCATAGTACTGAGATAACATGTGGTAAAGAGTGGTCCCCTTGCCACACTGCCCCTGGCCCAAGGTTTTCAGGCAGCACTGTTCATTACCTGCTACCCTTCCTGCTCCACCAAAAATCTGTGGTGTAACCAAGGATCCTAGCCCAGAGAAGTTAATTAATGGGCACATGGGACATGATGCCAATGAAATAATGCAAAACAGATTACGTTTTAACATTTTATTTGTTCTATGCCACAGAAGGAAATAATAAGATAAATACCAAATTAAAAATTCCCAGCTGAGGAAATTCCCAGATTCTTTTGCAGTCATGCTTTTTTGAGTTTTGAATGTTTTACAAAAGCTTACAGGAAATGCTGACAAAGATAAAAATTACTTTTAGTTTTTAGTTATCAGTGAATATTTCAGAGAGGGGGTGGATAGATGCTGAATGAAAAAAGACTGGAAAAAAGGGAAAAAGTTATTTTCAATTAACTGTAATATTTTTCTGATTTCAGCTGGCAATATTTAAACCACTTCTGTACTCTTATGCAACATGCTATAGGATTATTACGATGATTTGAAATACTTAATTTTGGTCATGTTCTTAATTTTTAATCTCAGGAAAAAACCCAGCACCATCCTTCCAAACACAATGCTCTCAATCTAGAAGAAAAATGAGTACTAACACAGTAGGTGGTCTTCCCACTGAATTGCTATCAATGCCTGCACCATCTGGGTTTTCCTTGGAGGCCTTGTATCCTAGAACTGACAAGACCCAACCTTACTTAATTTATGACACAAGATCATAGCCAGTGATGATGTGAGTGCAAGTGTGTATAGTAACATTTGTAGGTTACTATACACGCTTGCAATTGTATAAGGATTGCAAAAAAAGGTCGATTGTATGAGGTTTACAAATATTATATGAAACAACTGGTGTATAAGTGGGATTTTAGGGTCATTATAACACCTTTATGGAGTTCTGTGTCACTGAACTTTCGTGGCCTATCCAGTTTACATTCTATGTGACTGGAAAAACTACCTAGTAAAGAAAGCAAGATTTAATTTTTTGTTGGAAATAATACAAAAGCTTTATTTACTACACATGGATTATGTTTTGAAGCTGTAGTACATGCCCAATTTTTTTTCTTCTCCCAGACATCCAAAAGCAACAGTCAAGTTGCCTACCAAAAGTAAGATAAAGAATAAAACAGAGCTCATGCAGAATGAAACAATATTTTTTGTCAAAAACTTTACCTTTTTACTAAATTTAATTTCACCTTATTTAGAATTTAACAGAAAAAAAATCATGTTTAAAGGACTCCAAATAGGAGAATTATATTTTTTAAACCCTGAAACAATACATATAGAAGAACAAAAATTACAAACAGAACTATATATTTATAAAGAACTATAAAAGATAAGTGAGAGCAGCAAGCTTTTCAAGTCTCTGACCAGTACATCTGAGTCATCAATATCACATATAACTCAGAAAGAAACTGTTATATTTCATGATTAATAATTTCTTAACCTATAACCCAAACTATAAAGGTTGTGGAAAACCTAGTTCAGAAATTCATATCCAGGTTTAATACAAGGAGAGCTGAATTACAAGTCGCTGTAGTCCTGACCTCCTACTCACTCAGAAATTTTTCATATTACCAAAAGTTTTGTTTCTACCCCTTTATAGTTAGTAATTTGGTTACTTACTTGAAGAAACATTTTTTCTACTAACCTAGATATTACTTACCAGTTTGTTTTTCTCCTTCTTTGTTATTTTCTCATTTTAATTTTTTTGATTTCTTGTTCCCTCTTTTTTTTTAGTAAAAAGATCCGCTGTGCAGACTTTCACAGTTCCCTAGAATATGCAATAAAGAGACGAGATATAAAACTTTGCAACCAATATCCAGCAACAATGGGCACATTTTCACTTAATTTCCTCTTAAAATCAGAAATACTGTCTGGCCTGTCTAGACAAAGACATAGAATTAACATTTCAGGCACCCGGCTTACGAGCACTAGATCTTATAAGGAGAGGATAGAGGAAGGACAGGTTCCAAACTATCTGCAATTTCATGGTGAGAAGACTTCCCTACAACTGAACCAGGCTTCAAGCTGTGAGAAACAGCTGTAACACCTACTAATTCCGTGGTGTTAGGGATAATGTTGATGGCAACACAAGAGCTGGGAATGTCCATGAGAAGCACTGCCATCTGCTCCTGGCATGCCTTCTTGAGGGCAGCTGCCCAGACATGGGTTTAGGAAAGGCAGGTCCTACCTTATGAACCTGATCTCTGTCTGTGACAACATGGCTCACCTAGTGGATGAGGTGGGTCTGTGGATGGGTCTACTTGAATTTTAATAAAGCCCTTGTCACCATCTCCCACAGCATTCTCCTGGAGAAACTGGCTGCTCATGTTTTAAATGGGAACATTTTGCTGGGTAGAAAACTGGTAGGATGGCTGGTCCCAGAGAGTGCATGGAGTTACATCCAGCTGGTAGCTGATCACTAGTGGTGTTCCCCAGGACCAGTGTTGGAGTCAGCACAGTTTAATATCCTTATCAATGATCTGGATGAGGTGATCGAGTGCCCACTCAGTCAGTCTGGAGAAGACACCCAAAGGGTAGGAATTTTGATCTGTTTGAGGGTGGGAAGGTTCTGCAGAAGGATCTGGATGGGCTTGATCAATGGGCTGAGGTCAATTGTATGAGGTTCAACAAAGCCAGGGGGCAGGTACTGCACTTGGGTCACCACAACCCCAGGCAGTGCTACAGGTTGGGGGCAGAGTGGCTGGAAAGCTGCCCAGGGAAAAGGACCTGGGGTGCTGCTCTATGTGCACTCTTTAAAAGTCATTGGGATAAAAAGGAAAGCTCTTCTTCTCTGAGATACTTTCTTTAACTAAGAATTAATAATCAAATGTAAATTGTTTAACTATTTTGAAGTCAATATAAGCCCACAGCCAAAGAACATACAAATTTAATCATACATTTTCAGGAAGAGGTCCGAGCAGGAAGGCTGTTCTATCATTCAGAGACGAAATAATACATAAAAATGGTGCTCACATTTTCATGTGCAGGTACACAATGGGGTAAGGAAAGAGCATTTTGAAAAATGCAGGGTTGTTTTAACAAGAAAGTCAAATGCAGTCCCTGTTAATGAATATACATCTGTGCATTATGGTTATCATATCTACGTTGCAGAGAGAGTTGCATTATGTAAATTCATATTCCTTCCTTTCTCTTCAGTCCCAGACTGATTCAGACATATGGTTTGCAGAATGCTTGCAACTGTCTCATTTTTGGCACTTCAAATACAGGAAGCAATATGTTATTTGTATATTCTGTTAGGGACTAATACAATACAAAGCCCACTGAAACAGCTCAACTTTGGATCATACCCTTCAATTCTCTCCTGACTAGTCTACACTGTTTCCTGAAAAGGCATCACAGAATTTTTTGCAAAGGTAGTTTGACAGCTGCTCTACTGGTTATTACTAGTCTTTTCCTGCATTGTTATGCACTTACCCTGCAATTTTTTTCCATCGCCTCCGTGTTAGGCTCCAGACCTGATCTCAGTGTAGACAACAGTAATCTTTCCATTACTTCATTACAAACGGTTCAGATTGGAAACCAAGTCTGCTCTCCTGGGTGAGAAGTGAATTGCGTGACTTCCAGCTAGAGAGACTCCACTCTCCATCAGGACACTTGGCTGTCCCACCACACCCAAGTTTCTGAATATTTGTAGGGAAGCTATGGATATGCTGTGTCAGCATGTTAGGCAGCAGTGCTTGTAAAGACAAGGCATAAAATATGTTTCTGTGATTCAGTGTCAACAATGCTTATATGTAATTTCTAGTTACATTTTGTTCTAATATGGCTTACATTAGTGGCATTTAATCACAGTTTTATTTTTGCTCTCATTGAGCATCAGTCCCAGTGAAGTTGCCTTTCTAAAAATCTGATTGACCACAGGGAATACAATGATACTGAATATTACACCTTAATCTTTTTACGAAGTACACATGGTCATTAATATATTCCTTGTGAAAGGACACTTTTTCAGTTCTGTCTCTCAAGATCTACAGTAAGGTCTTTTCTTCTAGGAAGAAAACAGGTTAATAAATAATCCAGAGTCTGAGGTTTATTGGCCTTTTTTGTCATTCACCTCCAGTGGGAATTATAGCAAGGAACAGTTGCCCTTGTTAACCTGCAAACATTTTTCACTCAGTTAGGTCATTGCCTCTGGCTCAAGGGTCCAATTTTCCTTTCATTCATTAAGCACATTGGGAAGCGGAGTTCCTAACCCTTTCCAGTCTAAATGTGGAACAATCACATCCCCTCACAATCAAGTGCCAATGTGCTGGGACCTTTACGTTTCACTGTGATCTCTCAGTGACGCAAGTTTTTAACAATTGAAGGATATTAAGTCAAAAAGTTGTTTTCTAATTGGAGGAGCTCAGGGGATTTCAAATAAAGAACTTTTATAAACTGGAAGCTGGTACATGTGCCTTTCCAATTATTTTAGTTTCAAATCAGGCAAGAGGGCACTGCTAATCTCAGAAAGCAGATTTCAGAAGCTCTACCTAGAAATTAAGGCCATGAAGCATAACAGTTGAGCAGTTAATGCTTTGGGGAGATGAAATTACACAGTCTCATATGTCATTTTACTGGATGGTGTAATAGCTAAGGGACAATGTAATTCCACATTTTAAAGTGTGTTTGATATAGCTAATTCACTCCTATAAAGACAGGCTGAGAGGGCTGATGCTTTTCAGTCTGGAGAAGAGATGCCTGTGGGGAGACTTAGAACAGCATTCCAGTACCTAAAGGAGGCCAACAGGAGAGCTGGAGAGGGACTTTTTACAAGAGACTCCACTGATAGAATGAGGGGCAATGATTTCAAACTGAAAGAGAGTAGGTTTAAATATTAGAGAAAAATTCTTTACTGCGGGGGTGGTGAGACACTGGCACATGTTGCCCAGAGAAGCTGCAGATGCCTGATCCCTGGAAGAGTTCAAGGCCAGGTTGGATGGAATTTTGAGCAGCCTGGTCTAGAGTAAGGTGTCCCTGCCCATGGCAGGAGAGTGGAACTAGAGGATCTTCAACATGCCTTCCAACCCAAAGCATTCTATGATGATTTTATGATTCCCTTTGGAGCATTCATAAAGAAAGAAGGGAGAATGAGTGTTTCCTATTGATAAAAGACTTTGCTACAGAGAATCTTTGGATGGATGAATGGTGGTTGCAGTCCTGTAATTAAGAGCCAAACACTTGGGTTCTTTATATACAGATATTTCTATATGCATCATTGGCTGTGCCAAAATATAATAAAAAATATCCCTCTGCATTAAGTTAGCAGCAGTGTCTATACAGGGCCAGCTCTAAAAGATAAGCAGAAAATCACTAATCCTTTACAGCAGTATAATTGGAGCTTTTGTGAAGTAGGATACTTTAAAATGGAAACGAAATAACAGGGAACCTCTGTACAACTGCTCAGAACAGGCTTTGAGTTGAGACATGGCAACATGGCAAAGGAGAAGACATCTGAGTAGGAGAAATGTAGAATATTCTGAATTTCATATCATCTGATTTCTCCCCTTGCTGAGTGGTCAGAAAAAAGTAGAGGAAGGATTTTTTGGGAGCTCTATGTAATGGTTTCAAGGCATAGCGGGGAGGAGTAAACTGGAAAAGTGTAGTTGGGACATGAGATAACTGTATGAACTATAATCCTGGCAATGGAGGATGAAGAAAAAGGGATGCAGGCTGAAGACTGAGCAGAGGGAAATAATACACAAAGGTCTGGATGTGTGGGATGTATATAACAGCTCAGCTGCAGATGGAGGAAGTGAAAGGCTGAGATTAACATTGGCATTAAGCAGGAAAAGAAAAAAGAAAAGAGCTGATGGTTAGAGGCTGGCAAAAAAGAAAGCTGCTGTGGGTTTTCATCTTGAAAATATTGAGTTTATTGTGGTCTGTACAAAGATCCCCAGAAAAGTTAGCAGGCATGTCAGGGGAAGTAGAATATTGTTCAGTGGGGAGAGATGGAAAGGGAAATTTGGGAATTATGTCTTGGCCAATTGTTGAAGAAATTGGAACTAAGTCAAAATTTCAGGGAGGTTCCCAAAGAGAGGGAAAAGAAAAACTGGTGCTTTTCAAAAACACACTCATTCAGCTTTCTTGTTACTTGTACAACTGATGTGTCAAATGTCAACATTTTGTTATTTCTAAAAAGGAGATGAGAAATATGTTTTGTTTGAACCCTGTGACTGCCTACATGCAGACAGAATAAGTGAAGACTTCAGCTGGAAGGGTGTGGGGTAATTAGACACACATTTTGGGGTCTTTCCTGAATAAGTTACCCATGCAGGCAGGCTGTTCAGCACTTTTTACACTCTCAAAGGCTCAGAGCTGAATTAGGCCAGAAACTGGTCAGCAATAAAGTTAGTCACAAAAATTCAGAAGCAATTTTTATTTCTATTGGAATTTTTCAAAATTAAATTCTTAAAGTTTACATGCATAAATACCTGTAAGTATATATGCAGAGAGAGAAATTGAGAAAAATCTATATCAGTATACTGATGCCTTAACTTTTAACTTTCATATTTCTCAGATTCTGTGCTGCCTAGCTGTGTAGCTCCAAGCTTCATATTAAGTGTCTGTAAGCTCTCTCCACAGGGTAGATAGCCAGAACAATCCTTTTCCAGCTTCAGGCCAAGGACAACCCTTATGAGCTTCAGGTCCAAAAATATAAACAACGAAGAATCCAGGGAAGGAAACAAGAAGGATGGGACTTCATAACCCAAAGCTATAATTGGACAATTAACCCCAATATGCAAATGGACCAAAACTTATAAAAATGTGAAACCTCATGATCAGGTGTCCATTTTTGTGACCATTTTGGGTCCATCTTGGGTGTAGCCCTGGCTCTTGTACTGCCCAAGGTGTGTCCTTTAAGGCCTTTTAATAAATACCTACTTTATTCTCTTAGCTCTGTCTAGTCTCTGTTCCAGGTTCAGCCTCTCAAGGCATCAATACTTACAGAGATAAAATTCCCATCTGTCAATACTGTGTCAGATATTGGTAGAGCAGGCTCCTGTTCAACAGTGTTTGCATCAGTCCAGCAGAAGTTCCCCTGGGTGAATCAGGAGCCTGAAGGAGTAGCTGGAGGATCCTCACTACCCCACATCCTGTCCCATAGGGTCCAGGGCAGGCAGACTTCCCTATGAGCTGGAGCGTCCCAAGGCTTTCAGACTACTACTGACCCCAGAAAACTTAATTTTCTTCTTTTTTTTTTCTTTTTTTCTTTTTCTATTATTTTTTTTTAACAAAACATGAAAGTCTTCTGTACTGGAATGAAAACAAAACTGCTCAAATTTGTATGCGTGTGTGGCAGATTTATGCTGGAGGAATTCAACTGTCTCTCAGATGGTGGTTGTTACAAAAGCCTGGAACAACAGAGATTCAAATTCTTAAAAGAATAGTTCTTCATCCATACAACAAGAAAAAAAAGCCGAATGGGGCCTACCTCTTTTTTTTCCAACCTGGACCACAAATATTTTTCTCTTATGTGTTGCCTCCCAAAAGAAACCAAACAAATCTGATATATTGCTAAAAGTTTCCATTTGGACAGAACACCATATTCTTTGGAAACTCCAGTGAAGTATAGTTTTCTTAACTCCTGTACTCAAAAAATTTTGAGAGCTTGAAGGATGCCATGAGGCCAATGAAATTTTCCAAGGTTTTTCCTCTGACTACGGACTTCAAGCAAAGCAGTCTGAAGACAGCTTTATTTCAAATGGAATGTCTAAATTTCATTTTGTGTGAAAGAAACTAAATTTAGAAATATCAAAATACCCCGTGGAGTGGGATTGCTGCTTTCTGCCCAGTCCAGGTTACACACAGAGGTGTTACTGGAAGCTCAAGGGTCTTGGCTAGAGGATGAGCTGAATGAAAGAGGAAGATTAATGTTACTGTCAGGTCTCATCACAAAACCTGTAATGCTGTTGTAACAAAGTACACACTTTCAATGTCAGCAGTTACTATGATTTTATTGGAAGTCTATTGTTATGTGGTGGTGTTTCTAAAGGCCCAACTTCTGGAAACTTGCAGACACATGAATTTAAGTGCAGTTTCCCTGTTTAAGATACATTCAGGTTTGTATTGGCCACAGAGAAGAGCTTAAAATCATGAATCAAAATGTTCAACCATCACAGAGCAGGCAGAAAGACCCTTCTCTTCATTATATCCCTTTAAAATTCTTTAATTTTAAGAATATTTCTGAATTTCTGAAGCTAAATTTATAATGTTTGAGTGCTCAGGTTTGGCATAATTGATTTTTCTGCCTCTCACACAAGCTGATGCAAGCAAGTCATTAAAAAGGGCTGAATATGTCCAGTTATAAGGCTCTGCCAAACCTCGGTTTGCTGACAAGAGAAGCATTTTTGAAAGTCACAAGAAACACTGAAAATCTTTTTGTCAGCTTTAAAAAAATCTAAGTTGCACCTCTGTGTTCCAGGCCACACAGACTGAAATAATTTCTGAAATGGAGATTGCACAGAAAAGAATGTCCTTATATACATTTGTTAAAGCACTGAAATCCAAATGCAGTACTGATTCTTTACATCATAAGTCAATGTTACATGACAAACTTTAATTCTCTGAGTGCATCTGATAATAACAGATTGTAACAGCCTGTTCAGGAAGAAACACTTGTAGGTTAACTTCTTGATCGCATTGAGAAATTATTTAAGAAACACTGCAAAAGCTGTTTACACTTTCCATGTATCATACATAAATATTTGTTTATGGAGCAACTGTGTGGTGCTTTGCCTTTGTCAGCAACTGGAAATTGTTACTAATAACAACATTTAGGGTTATAAATTCCATAACCCCTATCTGACTCCATGCTGTACTTTCCAAGAAATGCAAAGTGAGAATTCTGGCCTGGGCTTCAAGGAAGAGTTATGCTGAGATGCACAAAAGTGCTCTGTGAGAAACTTCAGTGCTTTCTGCACTCCACATTACCCCCATCCCCACAGCCATGCAGAGGACACTGAAGCCCTACACAAAGGTGTGTTTACGATGTTAGCTAGCCAGAAGTTTGAGACCGTTTTTTAAAACCAGACCTAACCTCTACCATTCACTACATTACCACAGAATCACAGAATCATTTACTTTGGAAAAGACCTCCAAGACCATCAAGTCCAACCTTTGACTGATCACCATCTTGTCAACTAGACCGTGACACTAAGTGCCACATCCTGTTGATTTTTGAACACCTCCAAAATGGTGATTCCATCACCTCCCTGGGAAGACATTTCCAATGTTTAAAATCCTTTCCACAAAAAAATTTCTCCTCATGTCCAAGATTATTCCTGTTACCAAATCATGATATCTCATCATTCTTCTCTGTCATCTGGTTCAAACTTGTTCCTTCACTAATGACCCAAGCCCATGAGCTAACAAGCTCTGTAGGCACTACTGTCATATAAATACTCTTACTAGACACAATATCCTCCACTCGTATTTCAATATTTGACTATCAGTTCACTGCATTGGAAAGTTTAATTTCAATTAATACATCCCACAACAAAGAGCATAAAGTCTGAAGTAAGTATTTGAGACAGGTTAGCAGTCAGTTTAAAGAATTTAGGGTGAACCAAATTTGAGCATAATCAGCAAAATTGCTTCTTTGTATTCCAGATAACAATATCAGGCATTGGCCAGATACTTGGGTACTAAGACAAGAGCTTAGAAAATTAGCATTTTTGTAATCTTGTAATATATCTGGTCTTACTTACCTTGCCAGGTGAAAGGCCAGTGGCATCTTATACTGTAGGATAGACGAATGAGCTCAGGAAAGTATTCTGGGTGTTCTGCTCTTTGGCAAGGTTCTCTCCTTCAATGACCACAAATCCCAAATCCAAAAGTTATCCCAGAGAAATTAGTACAGTATTTGGCCCGTTGTTAGCATCCTGTGCTTAGCAATCTCTAACACAGAACAATACCCAGTGGACTTTGAGAGTTCAGCTTTCTTCAAAACTATTTCTTTCCTTCATACAAAAAAGGACAAAAAAGAAGAAAACACAGAAGCATGGGAAAGTAAGTTAGGCAGGAAACAAGTCTGTATTCACATTTGTTAACCAGAAGAAAAGTAGATTTAAAAAAAAAAAAGATAAATATTTTAAAAGCTGAACATTTTAGCTTAATTTTAATTAGTATTTATTCAGAGTCCTGTGGGAAAAGAATGAGTGCCATATAACATATCTGATGCTGGAAAGCCCTGAGTATCCTCAAATTCATGTTGATTAAAGTAGGAAACATGGGAACAGAAGGTCCTATTTTACATTTTTTATTTACAATCTAGGCCACAGTTTGATAATAGCTAAGTAAAACATTAGGGATTTTGGTTTTCTTTATCATGTAAGAATTCCTAAGAGAAGGATCTTGTGAGATTTGTGTCTAAGGCTCTGTAAGAGATGAACCTCATCTGCTTTAACTGATTGTGTGTGTGGTCAGTATGCCCAAAGTCATCCCTTTTATAACAGTTTTGTTGTAAGGTTTTCCTTGTTCACATCTACAGGACCAATAAATGCAAATGCAGGGACTGTAGTAAATGTGTCTCAGTTAATCTTACCTGTCATTGAAAAAGCAGATTCAGAGTAGCTCTGTCTTCAATAATATCACTTTAAAAAATCAAGAAAAAAAGGCAGTCCATAGAGCTATTGTTAAAGTAACTCAATCTATTGATGTTCATTTTGTGCTTGTTATACTTCATGGGAACAGAGTAGTCTGAGTTCTCATAAATAGATAAAAAAGTAAATGACACGTGATCTGACTATATACGAGAATAAAAGTAAAAATCATTACTGCTAGACTCATCCATATTTCTTACTACTTTCCTGTTAGTAGGCACATCAAGTCCTAGAACTTTAGAAAGTCCTCCAATGACAAATCATTCAGTCTTTTTCTCACTACTATATAATTCTCAAATGATTTCTCATTCCAGTCTCAGAATCAAATCTGCTGGCCACTGTCCTCAATGAAAAGGTGAATAAATTCTTCACAGTACTCCCTCTCTAAAAATTTCTTTGAGAAGAGAGGTTATCTCAATAGAAGGCATCATCCCCAGATCTCTTCAACATCTTCATCAACAACAAGGACACAGGACTCAAAGGAATACTTGAAAATAAGTTTGCTGACAGCCCTAAATGTGGAGGAGCTGTCAACTCTCTCAAGAGCAGCAACAGGCTCCCCAGGGAAGTGGTCACAGTGTTAAACCTGTCTGAGTTCAAGAAGTGCTTGGACAACACCTCCAGGCACATGGTGTGTCCTTGGGGTGCCCTGCACAGCACCAGATGTTGGACTCGATGAACCTGGATGGGTCACTTCCAACTTAGCATTTTCTATGATTCTGTGGTCTCTATTGGTAAAACCCTCCCATTACTAAAATCTTACTTGCAGCACCACATGTCATGTTTCTCTTAAGAATGACTGCTACCATCCCTCTTTTATTTTTTCTTTACCTTGTACCACATGGGAGGGTGTTGCTCAATGGTGGCTGTGTTTTGGAGAATCACTACCAGACACTGAAGCTCTGACTTGAACTTCCAGAATTCAGTGTGGTCTATAAAGTCTGATGCTGACAATGTACAAACCAATCTCCATTCTTCTTGCACAATCCAAAGTGTGCAAAGAGATTAAACACTATGACTTGATATAATGCAGGGGAGGAAGAGTGCTGTGCACACACACTTCAGACATGTTACATTTTTTAGCGGTCTGCACAGTAGATTTTGTCTGGGAGAGGTTACAGCACAGATCCTACTGCACTGTTCATGAAAAGACTGCAACTAAGTAAAGTAACTTTATATCAGGATATATCTGAAAAGAAAGGAAGAACAGTTCCAGTGAAAACCTGCTTTATGAAATCATGGCAGTGTTAACAAGGCATTACTAAAACAGTGTGTTTGGTTCTATGAGAACTGGTAATTGCTATGCTTAGTTGGAAACATCCTGGTTTTCTATGAGGGGTTTGGCACTGGAGGGTGCAACTATAAAGCTCAAAATATTTCTTGAAACACTTTAAAAGTCTCAAAAATTAAAGTCACTGCCAGTGAGAAGGAAACTATTTGATAAATATTTTCATTAAAACATACTTTGGTGTAGAAAACAATGTATCAGCCTACACATCCGTTCTCCTTATAAAGGTTAGAGATTGTGAGGTTTTGTGGGGATTTTTTGTTGCTCAAAATTAAGTTCTCCACCTAAATCTGGACAAGTGGGAGAAGACTTTTTCAAATCCAATTTTCTTCAAATAGGAGAAAAAATAATTAGCAAACAGTTCCAAACCTCTTTTTACATATGATCCATCAAATTCTCTATATTTTGGTTCTCAGATATATTCTCTGTTTCAGGAAAGAAATTATTCTTCATTTAAGTCTGTCTAAATCACTTGCAGCAAGCCTGCTGTGTGAGTAGCAAAATCAGCTTTACCCTGTCCTGGTCAGGATGCTTAATTAACTCCTAAGTTCCAAAAGTTTGCTGAACTCACCTAGAATTCACACAGAAAACAAGCCCTCAAATGCCTATCTGTATTACCTTGAAAGATAATTAGGTTTTAAATTAACACAAACTGTACACTTACCAAGATCAGCTGCTTCAGGATTTCTCTCAAGACATCTTTTTATTGCACTGATTCATATCATTCCAAAGGTCTGCATGTTTCCTTATCCTATTTCCCTTTCCAGCAGCTGTTAGCTACCTTTGATCTGGCAACATAATTTGATAGACTAGGGTGCTGTGTTCTGGCTCCTCTCTCCCAGTACCAGAGGGGTCAGCCATCCACATGTGCTTACTTTTCATATGCCCAGAGGTAAATAGTCACACTCAGGCTCTCTTTGTGTTATCTTTCAGCTTTCCAACCACTGGTAAAGCATTTTGTTATTTTTAAGATCGGGGAACATTTTCCCATTGACGTCCAGAATTTTCTAAATTGCTGTCACTCTCTCTACTTCACACTAGGTGTCCAGATCTCCTTGAACACAGGAGAGGGAAATGTAAAGATGTGGGAGAAGAGCATAATTGTCAAACTTCACTGTGACAATTTTACAAGACTGTCCTTTGGGAATCAATCAATCAATCAGTCAATCCCAGCTGTGAAACACCAGTAGGACAGGTGCTTATTTTCTGGGTTTTGGAGCCTTCCTATCCTGATCACATCTTCCCTTTCTCTTTCCGTTCTTTGTTAGGCTAAAACTGAAGTTACTGTTTCTCATTCCTATCCAGTTGCCTTTTGTACAATATATTTATTTCTTGTCTTTTGTGTTTGTAAAAGAATCTTGTAGCACTCAAGTGCACACACTAAAAAATAAAGATTAATCACATAAACTGAAAACTCGGAAGAAAATAATCAACTGAGCTGAAAATGTTTAAAGTCCTGAAAGGGTTTAAAAGGTTAGAAACTGAAAGGACAAAGGTTTTTGGAAGCAGACTTACAAGTAAACAACCTCACTGTGACCTCATGCTCATATAAGGAGTGAAGAGGAGGAGATGGACCCGTTAGGCAGGAAGTTATAAGAAATCTGCTGAGCTAAAAAACAGCAGAGAAAATAATATATGAAGGTCTACAGTTGAATCTGAAGAGGGGGAATCTCCAAGGACTAACTGGAGAGAAGAAACTACATTACAACATTTTCCTGGCCTATAAGCCTAAGTTAGGAAGTAAGCAAAGTCCAGACCCAGTGCCAGATCGCTGGGATTCACTGAAGCTTACTGTGTGCCAGAACATTCTCCAAATTGAACAAGAGGGAACAGAGACAACAATGACCCCGTTTTTTATAATCTTTCTTAACTAGGAGCTGTAAAGCAAAAAAACCTTGGGACTGATCTGGAGATGATCCACATGAAACTGCTTAGCTGTCCACAGGAAGAAAACTCCCAGAACAATGCACAAGAGGGCTGAGACAAAAGGGATTTGGATGATTATCAAAACGTAGAGAAAGAGGCTCATCTCTACTACCAGACAGGATGCTCAAGTAATGTTTTAAGGGAATTTCTGCAAACTGACCTTATTATTTTTCTAGTGTGAGAAAACAGGCTGGGTTACCTATCAAGTGAAGAGCCAACACCAGTTCAAAGAGCATCTGACCTTTACTATAGCATGACACCAGAAGTGATGACTATAAAGAGAAGTTACTGGAATGGCAATCTGTACTTATTTATATTCAACTTAACTGGAAAAGAGGCCAACAAAATGCTGAGGAAATGTGGTTAACTGACAAAGCACTGTGCTACAGTCAAAAGGAAGTATGAATGCCAGGTTAGGAAAGAATAGGAGCTGGAAGCGAGTAAAAAGCCCACATGGAAAAAAAAATTGTTGTTGCAAGAACCCAAAAGGTGTTTATTTTAGAGAAAAAGCAAAGAGCCGGGATCTGGAGATCCACTAACAACTCTCCAGTTACAATTTTAGGATATAAAGAGTCTGAAGATGTATGAACTTGTAAATAATTAATATAATTAAATAAATTTAGCATAACAGATTGTTTTCATGTGGTGATCCAGACACATAAATGGCACTGCACCAGGTTCTTCCTGGACTAATACCTGGGTTAAGGTATCCATTCCTTCACAGTTCCAGACAACTGTACAGCAGGCATTATACTAGAGAAGGCTTATCTAAAATATATTCAATGCCATATATGTTTGTTATTTCCAAGCTGGAAAAAACCCAAAACTCTTTGCTTCATCTTCATATAATTTTATTTGTTGGTAAAGAAGAAAAGGAGCTGACAGAAGACAGCGTGGGATCACAGAAGCATTTCACACCACATGCCTTAATCTACTGACTTAGGATCCTCTCTGCCTCCCCGATATTTCTACAGTGAGTAAAGAAGGACAGGCAATTGTCAGGCAGTTTTTCAGAAATGGTCCTAAGATGTTTCTGTATCCTCCACTGAGTACTTGTAAGGAGTTTGGAAAGGTTAGTCTTCCAGGCTGGGTGCTTCAGTTGAGTGCCCAAAATCAGACAGTGGGTAACCCCAAACTATCCCTTATCCCAGTGCCTCATAGATTAAGGGGAAAAAAGAGGGGTCAGCTCTCTATATAAATGAATTCCTTAACTCTAGTCTGTACTTTGTAATATTGCTTTCATGAAGGTTTCTATACATAGAGACTACATAAGGTCAGCATTTATGTCCTGCAAATGAGTCCCTTAAAAATTCTCCTGTGTTCTTGAATTGGTTTATAGAAATATTTGTTCCACATGAACATTTGCCTCACCACACTTGTCCCAGCTTGTTATATATTTCTTTGTTCAAAGACTTGGCTTCTCATTCCACAGCAATCATTAATATAAAACTTAAAGGATACAGGGTGCATGATGTATAATTGTTTCCCATTCTTTAACTGCCAGGTTTCTGCCCCCACCACATAGTCATGGCACTCATGATAAAGAGAGAAATCATCTTCCTGGAACATTGTAAATGTCACTGAAGCAAGTCAAGAAAGTCAGGAGGACCAGGATGAGATAAGAGTGGAAATAATAAGCTCCCGGAGGTGAAGCATATAGAAGCTGAACGATGGACTTCCATAGGAGCAAGTTCAGTGAAGCTTTTTGGAGTGTGAGTGGATGAGGAGGTAGGTACAGCATTTAAAGGCAGTAATGCGTGTGTGTACACATACACGTGTGTTTGTTTATTGTAGATGAAGGAACAGAGTGAATTCAAAACTCTATAACTCAAAATAAAATGAGCTGAATTCATAACACGTATTTGTGTGACAGCCTTTACTGCACATGTCACATCTGGAATAATCTGGGGTCCAGATGGCTGGATAATGAGAGCTCACTGGCCTGTCCTGGAGAAGGTTCCCAAGTCTCTTCCCACACATGTTGACTCAGGGAGCTGCAGCTGCTGTGCCAGTAGGCACAACACAGTGCAGGCTAGATCCACGCACGTTTGAAACAAGTGCGACCTCTGTGAAATAACTCATCTAAGGCAGGTAAGCCTGGAATAACACAGACTGGAATAATCTTTGTGACAGTGACATTATGAGGAGGGACTCCTCTAAAGGAAATATTTCACTGTTAGACTACAGCAATTCATGAGCAGCCTACAATCTGAATTTCAATTATTTTTTCTCTGTGAATTACCAATAGCTGACTGCTCAGCAGTCAAAACTATGGGGAACAGTCATCACAACCAGGTATCACTACTTGGGCACTTTAACCCCATTCATTCTTTTTTAAAAGTGCTGTCAGGCTGTTGGCTCTGCTACAAAAATAGTATGAGCTAAGGAAAGACATGTGAACTCAAGCCTAAAGCAGCATTTAAAGGGAAACAGACGATGCAAAGTATTAAGGCCTGTGGTGGTGAAGGAGACACATATACACAAACACTGAGTCTACTGGCTGGTCACAGAGAAGGGATTTTCTGCAGGCGAAATAAACCCCAGCCCTGTTATTAATGTTATTAATTTTTTCTGGATCATCCTTTGTGCCAGCTCCACCTATTATTCACACTTCATGGATAGTTCAATTAAAAGCACTAACAACTGCCAGCTTTATAATGTTAAAAGAAAACAGTTGTTATTAAAATAGAAAATAGCAGCAACCCATATCATCAGACCACCATAACATTGCACAGCTTGGCACAAGTCTTGAAGTCTCTGCTCTACTGAGGCCCTGTCCAGACCACACACAGAGCCTGAAATAGAATATAAATCATTAAAAAAAAAAAAAAAAAAAAAAAAAAAAATTTTATT
>VXAX01001930.1:66459-80906 GCA_013399835.1 Leptocoma aspasia
AAAACAGGAAAAAAAAACAGAGATTCCAACAAAAAAAAAAAAAAAAAAAAAACCAACAAAAAAAACCAAAACAAACCAAAACCCTGAAGATTTTTGCTTGTGGTGTTTGAATGAAACAGACATCTCTTAGAGTTTTGAGAGAAGACAGCAAGAGAGTGTCACCAGAAAAACCAGTGACTCCCAGAAAAAGATGAAAAAGAACAAGGCTCAAATCACCATCCTGAATCGATGCTACAGAGATTGAGCTTTTTTCCCCTAAACTGAGGGTACCCCAACCATTTAGCCATCATCACATCCAGAGTTTTTGTGTTGTGTTTCTGTAACTAGAAATTCCATCTTGAACCTGCAAAGCCTCTCTTGAGAAAAAAATTGATTGAAACTAACATGCTTCCCTGTAAAGTTTGATTTGGTTTTTTCACTTTCCAATAAAAATAATCATACAAAAGTATGACTGGTATTGTAATTTATATCTCATTTATTATCTTGGCACCTGAATTACAAACAAACTTACTTGTGAGCCTTAGGATCTCTGAACAAAATTACCCATTTCCTAAGAAGCCAAGCTCCTGAGTTTTGTCTGATTTTTAGTCTTGAATCTGATGTCTTGGACCAAATATTTGAGAAATAAGACATTTGGCTTCTGTTTCCAGTTCTGCCACTGCGTCTCTGTTGCAACTTGGAAAAGTCGCTTAATATCTCTGTCCCACAGTTTCTTGATCTACTAAGTAGACACAGCAGTATGCAATCTGAGTGTGTTACAAAGCTAAATTAAAGGCCTTAAACAAAAGGTTCTAAGTGTCATTTCCTTTTTTTTTTTTTGCTAGTTATAAGATCAAAGAGTGAGAGAGGGAGCGTATTGTGTTTATAAGCAGCGAACATCTGATAAGTTTTATAGTCTATGCCAATATTGCTGTAATGCCCTTTTAAACCTATTGTCCCCGCTAGAAAAAATCTGAATAAAAACATCATATAAACAAACGGTAGTGCAAAAAACATGCCAAGATGCAAAGGACAGTCATGCATATTCATATCCCATTAACTTTGGTGTAACTGCACAGCAGGCCTTCCAGCCCCCAAGTTTTCTGATTATTAACAACACGCAAGTTTTCAGTGTTTGATGTATACTCCCTGTTACACATCAAAATCACTTTGCTTTACCCCATTTTTCATGTTTCTTAGATTTATTAATCCCTCCCAAAACTTAAGTCTAAATGGCGGTCTTAAGTTCCAAATGTAATTGCTTGTGCCATGCTATGTTGATGCTGCAGTTGTGTATCAGATCTTGTAGCTTTACACACAGATGGATAACAAGGAACACTGTTACCAAATCTGCACGGAGTTATACAGCTGAAAATTGTTCCCATACACTCTTCCATCTCTGACTTAAATGTTTGCCTTATGTCTTTAAAGTGAATGTCAACAGAATATGGGATCATGCGCTTACTCACGTTGTCATCAGACCACTATCATGTCAGAAATACTCATACCTCCAGTGAAATTACTGCACAAAATAACCTTAAATGTATTACTTGGGACATAATTTCTGTCTGATAGAGCATTGCTACCTGCTCTAAAAGCTTACATGTTTGTTTACTTTTGTAAGTACAGTGTACTGGACAATTGAATAAATCTTTAGCTGGAGAAATCTTCTACAGTTTAGTTTCCTGTTGGTTTTCTATTCCCCTTGCAATTTACTTGCAATACAGATGCCCAATCTGGTGTTTCCAAATTTTTCATGCAACCTATAAATCTATGGTTTTTATTTACCCCCATTGATCAGTTTGTCCTAGCTAACATGGATAATAATTGCATGATTATCCACAGGCTCTGGGCTAATTACTATGAGATTACAATCTGTTCAACACTTCTCACTGATGCTATTTTTCCAAATTTTATCTGATTTTTTTCTAAATGCAACCTTCCTAAATTCTTTTTGTCACAAGCACCAATATTTCTGTATTTATACAGAAGGACCTCAAACCTATCTTAAATTCAATGTGAATTTGCTTTGACAATGAGGAATTTTCTTCCATTATGCCCCTGTGTTTCCATTTCTTGCAAAAAACACTGGCTTGACCTTAACCCATTTGTTGGACCAACACAATCTTTAATACCAAATGGGATTTGGCTTTTTATGATGTCACATAAGAGAGATGGATATTCTTCCAGCTGAACTCATGATGATACCACACTCCTTTCCCTATATTACAGTTTGAAATACTGAAAGCTGTCAATAAATGTAAAATGATAAATAAGAATCCAGACTCCAAACTTTTATCTCCTGTCCTACCCAGGAAAAAAAGAAATGCTGAAGTCACTGCTGACTCATGAAGTCACTGACTCATGAAATACTTGTTACCGGAAAACAACCTATTTCTTCGGGAACGAGATTTGTCACTATGGCCTATACCATGGATGTCTGAAAACACTTTAAGAATCTAAATAGCCTAGACTAAAACAATGGAATAGGAAAAGGCTCAGAAGGAAGACAAAACCTCCTTCATTTTCTCAAATGTCAAAACAGTGTCTCAAAGATGATAGAGTTCAGTCTAAATCTAAATATGCAATAAAAACCCTGCCTTGGTTGGAGCATCAGCTTATGATAAATTTCAGGCACAGAATATGAAGTCACCATGGGGAAACTCGTTATCACAAATAATTACATCAATCTCAGACTTGCTGTTCCAATGTCCATGTCTCAGGGCATTTATAAAACTGCTTCAAGTCTGGAGTGAAGACTGTATTTAAAAGCTGTCTGGAACACTACAGCACTCTACAGTAACAAAAGTGTTTATCTAGGCAAAAGACAAGATTTTCTCACAGACCTTTCAAAGCTGTGAAATGGGCCCACTCACCAAGTAATAAACTTTAGAAATCCCACCACCTTTTGCTCCAAGGTCAAAGAACATTTCTTTTAGATGGACTTGTAAAATCATAACTGTATCTATAAACACAAAAGAACAAACCAAAAGAATCTTTACTAAAAGTAATCTAAACATAGTCTTCCCTATGGGAATGAGATCTGAAAAAAAAGTACCTCATGCTATTGCTCATGGTTTTATTGAGGGTGCTCGGATACTGAATTAAGGAATATGATAGAACTACATCTGAAAGGATACATACAAAGGTACTCCTACAAGAGAAGCATCTCGAGGTGAAATACCCATAGACCAGAAATGCCCACCATTTAACCATATTTATTGTTTGACCTCTCACCTCTAGGTCAAAGTTCTAGACAGTTACAGATTTAAAAGTTTCCAAGCAAAACAATTCAATATTATGTGTAGAAATACCTTTTCAAATACTCTTACACACTTTTGTATGAATGCCAGTCATTTTCATATATCATATATCAGTTATTTTACTGACCAAATTATATGCCCTGGAATTCAGCTACAGCCCATCCTTCAGAGCTTTTTTCATCTAAAGAAGCATTGTGTGACTTTTTTTACTGCACCTAAAATTTTCAGGGACCAGATATACCTTTTTATTATAAAAACCCTACATATAAAATAGAAAACTTCTAGTAAGCAAAATTATTACGTCATTTTTATCTAAAGAGTCATATCAACTCTCACTAACACCATAAGTCCATCTGCTTCATTTGAATTTATGCCTTTGATTTGCTCTGATGGTGTTTTAAATCCCCTGTCATTTTTTGTTTTCTGCCACATGTCTACCACATGTATTGTACAAAAATAAAGGTTATTTTTCTACCACCCACCTATAAAGATTATCCTGCTACCAAAATGTGCTGAAAATTCTTCTTGGGAATTTACTCTAAACATAATACAATCAACCCATGAAAAGCCAGTCCACAATACACAATAAGAATCCTCACAGTTGTCAAATGGAAGATAACCACTTGACCAAACAAGCACATTATTTATTACCTACCCTGGAATGAGAATCAGGTCTCCAGAGATGAAGGGCTAGGACACTAAGCTTTAATTCTAGGACTGGAAAAACTATTTGCCTCTCTACATTGTTCGCTGAATTTAATCAATTTTCTGTTTCTTGGTTATCCCAAATGCGACACACAGTTTGGCTATACCAAAGGTCTAAAAACTTTTGCCTTCAGCTGGAAAAATTCTACCTTATGTCCCACTTGGGGGCATTGTCATGACTTGAAAGAGTGGATATCCTCATTCTACAGTGTTACTACAGCAACCCAAGTTCGGATGGCACAAAATCAACACTACCATGATGTCAGACTTTCTCTTCATTCCTTCCCTGGAAAAATCATACAAACATGGAATTCAATACTCTGTATAAATACGAGTACAAATTTTGAGCTTTTTCCTTGAAGATGTTTATTGCTTATCGTAAATGCATTCAGAATATGCTACTAAAATGCATAATTTTTGTGAGTAAGCCACTAAAGAAATATTTTTCTGGTTATGTCCTGCAGTGCAAGATCAGAAGTGTGCAAAATCACAAACAGAGCAAATTCTTTAAATAAAAAATGTGTACATTTTTTGTTTATGTGTAGCTCTTCATGTCAAAAAATAATCTTCTTGCATTTGTGAGATAAATCTGATGACACAGTCTTGAAATATATTTTTGTTCTATGCCACTTTTATCTCCTTTGTAACATTCTCTAACGTGACTGCCAGAATGCTGTTCTAATTTGGGGGATAATTTTCTATATGAGAACTGACAGAATGAAAATAAATTCAAAGTTCCAGGAAATAATGAGTTCCCGATTATGTGTCTGATTACTGTCAGCTCAAGGAATGTACAGACTTCAGAAATGGAAGAGACCACTTTTCCTTTCACCAAACTGGGAGTCCTGTGTTGATTGCACAGGGAGAAGGCTTTCAAGTATTTTTAAATACTCCCTAGTTCTACATGAGAGTTATTTTGAGGTCATGTTCACGTTTCCAGACCGAATATGATTCTCTGGTAGAGACATCTGAGTCTTATCTGCCTATTTCTGGCTCTGTTTGAGAATGTTTATATTATTCAATGTGGGAGACTTGAACTCATGACAAGGAACATGATAAATTTTCTTAATCAAACTGGGTATCAAGAGGTGGTCTGTCATCATTTCCCTTTCGTTGCACTGTGAAAGAAAGCAAATAAGGAGCATCCAGTGTGATACCCACTTCTGTTTCAAGTCTCCCCACCAAGTCATTAAACATTCTCTGGCCTTTGTCAACAGCCTGGTAAACATCCAGAGAAAGAATCAGAATAAAATCGTTTATTTAACATTCCTCTCCTCCAACTGCTGATTAGGATAAATAGTTTGGATAAAAAGCCTATCTGTTCCAAAAATCACAAAAAGAAAGGATTCAGCTATCAGGAAAGTTTAGATTTGGTTTCAAATATTTTTAAACAGCAAAAGAGTTTTTTGTGCTCTTTGATATTTTCTCCATCCTCAGCACATCATGTTAGCACCGTGTCAAAGCAAAACATCAACATCAAATGATCACTGGGTAAACTCCAGTGAACTGGAGTGAAAGGCTGGAGGCTGAAATTCCAGGCACAATATAAAATCTGGAGAAATGCCAGGACAGAGTTCTTTTTAAACTGCCTAAAAGGCTAAGGAATTGATATCCAGCAAATCCCTTCATTGACCTAATAGTTTGGAAATTGCTAATTCTGGTCAGACTGATGAGTCCTTTGGGCCAGGATCATTTCCTCTGACAGGGAAAAGTGTCAAATGTTTCAAAGAAAAACAGAATCTTCTTCCTCTGACCACCATTGTGCTCATCCATAATGAAAACAAAGCGACACTATGCCTAACAAAAAGCATGTACCTAGCATGCAGAAACTTGCGGTCAGCTCAGGAAGTGAAACAGAAGAATTCAGGACTGCTTTTTGTTTTTATCCTGGACAAAGCACTTTTATATAATCCTAACCTCCTTGCCTTAAAATACTGGGGGGCAGGATACTCTCCAATAATTAGTTATGTGCTCTGAATATGTTTTTTTAATTTTTTTTTATTTATAGTAATTTTGTTGCCATTTAAGTTTGCCAACTGTCCCATTGCTCTTGCGTTACACCACAGTAAACAGAAACAGCCAGATGATCTTAGCAGCATTCAGAACTCCGTCAGATTAGAATAGCTCTATTGCGTTCAACCATCATTTAAAATATTGAATGACTACAAAAATCTTAAATGCTCATTCTCTATGTTTGCATTCTGTAAGAAACAGTCAATCAACAATTATTTTTTATTGTACGTCTGATATGTTTAATATCCTTTAAACATTGGGTCAGATCATCAGTTAACATAAATCAGCAAAGCTGAATTTACGGATCAGTTTACACAACTAAGAATGTTGCCTGTGGCTTTCCCACAGTAATAAAGTTAGACCACATACCCATTTTGGCTGGAATAGCTGAAAACATCCAAAGGATCTGTTTGCTTAGCTCCCTTTAACAGGAATTTGGGATAATCTTATCCATCTATCTGATGGGTAATTTCTATTTGCAAAGCACAGATCCCCATGGTGCACACAGAGCCCAGAATGATAGAAAGAAAGAAAATTCCACAAATGGGCTCCACAAAGGAATGCTTTATATTTATATTATTTTATCAAGAAACTGTAACCACAGAATATGTTTACACTTCTCAAGTGAAAACTGCTGCTGGAACAAAATGGTGAACTAACTTCTAATTCTAAAAAATATATACCATTAAATTTCTCTTGAGAAAAAGTTACACAATATTGGCACATTAAATAATGCATGGCTTTAGAGTTCATGGTTAATATACTAGTAAAACAGGAATAACATAATAACTTATGAGTCAAGAAGCCATTAAAAATAGGTCAATTTTCATTTTTACTATTGTCTATGAAAAGAAAATTAACTTTTTCAAAACCACATCTAGGAGGTGGCTACATGCTTGTACCACAGAAGAAGGGAGTTTATCCCCAAATTCGCCACTGAAAATAATGTTCCCACAGTAACTCTGAATGTGTAGTGCAAATTATTGAATATCCCACACCATAAGAATTGAGGCACTTTAAAGTCTTATTTTTTCAATAGTGTCCAAAATATTCAAGATTTTCCACGAAGCTACCATTGGTTTCCCTCATGCTTACAGTTTAGGGGAGCTGTTTGAAAAGGTGATCAGAAAAAATGGAAGAAATGCTGGAACCAGAATGGGAAACAGAGAAGTGCCCTCTCCTGAACAGTGCCATCTGGAAGACAGCCATCCTTACAGCACCAGGGAGTGTCAAGGAGTATTCCACCAGCATGAAGGAAGCAACACCTGTTGGATACTTCATGCAAGTAATTGAAAGTGGGGCCTGTGAAATACTTGTGTAATGACAGTGTATTCTCTTGCAGTGAGAGTATGTATAAAAGCCAAATTCCATTATTTTGACATGATTTCTGAAACAGACTGAAAGCAGAAACATTATTCAAGAAATATGAGTTTGTAACTGACTCATTTCAGAGTCACCCTCCCATACTTCAGCTTTTGATTTCATAAACTACTGCAAGTCTGCTCTAAGGTAGCTCAAGCCACAAGAGCCCAACATATCACAGGAGGATGGTCTGAGCTGGTAAAAGGAAAGTGAGGGAACTCCAGCTCATCATTATAGCTTGTCCTGGCAAGCTGGAGAAAGAAAAACTAAACAGATTAAAATCAAACAAACAAGTCCAATTAATAAAGAAAAAAATAGTCAAATTAGTTATCTTCTTCTTACAAAAAGGGAAAAAAAACCCCTTTGACTCAAGTTCAACAATAACATTTTGGTATTGACTCCTCATATTCACTTTCTTACAATTAAGAATAAATTTTCTGTTGAAATGAAAATAGGACATAAAACTCCTGTGATAATATAATTTGCATATTTTCAGCTAGCACCTTTCACAATAGTGGATCTCAGAGGAAGGAGAAGCAGCAGCTGTATGCTGCCACTGAAGGTGAGGAATACAATACTAGAGCAGTAGCAGGCAGATAGCAGTAGAGAGAGGAAGCCAGATACTGTTTCTTATCTGCAGAAGTGAGCCTGGAGCTGGATCTCCCAGAAAGCATGAAAAAGAATCACTTCTTTTTTCTTTCTTCTTTTATTTTTTTCTCAAAATATTCAATATGATTTGAGTACAGAAAGATCACTGGAACAGTAATACAGAAAATAATATTTAAATTTAGTTATTTAAGTTTGGAATGGATAGCTTGGAAAGAGTTTGTTTCAAATTGTTGTATGCCATCTGTAAAATGATTACATATGCATAAAAAAACCTTGGGGGAAAAGGAAAAAGAGCAAAGAATTGACCAGTGGAGTCCCTTGTGAAAGTATGTTTAAAAATACTGAGGTTTAACACAAACCAAAAGAAAAGCCAGGAAATTCTAACTTAAACCTAACAACTCCATCCTGAACCCATGCTGCTGAGAAAAATAAAAGGAACAATGCTGAGACTTAGAACAGATCTGCAACTTCAACTGAGCTTCCTGATTCCTCTCCTTTTGTTAAACACTTCTAATGTTAACATTTAAATAAATAGTTAACTGCATTTATCACTGCTTTTTATAAATAATAAGTTTTTCAGCCTGAACATAGGGTAGGTCCATTTGCTGCAGCCAAAGCACCAGGTTTAAGCACTTTTCATTATGTTTCTTGTGTAAACAAACATCAGTAAAGCTTTGTGAAGGTTCAATTTTATGGCAACTACTTAATATGGTTCCATACTAGAATAAATGAGGAATTTTTTCAGGTCCTCCCCTTGGGATGATTTTTCATTTTGTAAAAATGTATACAATTATTGAATAATCTTACTTGTACGTCAAAATTATAATAATTTCTACTGTGAAAAGGATATATTTTTATTGTTTGTTGCAATTAGGAATTACTGAATGTTGGCATTTTATTTTCAGTTGTTATTAATTTGCTTCTTGATCTTGTATATGCTACAAGCACATTTATTATGCTTCAGCAATGTGCTTATTTGGGATATATATATGATATTTATAATAATACTATTTTGAGCAATATTTGCTTTCCTTTCCAATTTTACTGCCATTCAGCACTTGTAAAAAAAAAAAAAAAAAGAAAGTTTAAAGCTTGCTCAGTCAGATGAAATGTGTATTGTAAAAGTGTATTGTAAAAGGGTTTTGTAAAAGTGAGACTGTTCATGATTATATTCTGTTTCGGCAACAACTCCCACCCAGGTAGATGTAAGCCCATGCTATTCTTCTGCCACTCAACAAGAAGCAACGCTATTATGCAGTATGAGTTTCCAAATTCCAACAACATACTGCAGCTTGTATTTTATTTTCTCAACTAAATACATTTACATACTTTTACCAAAGCTCACATAATTTCCATCGGTAAACTGAAAAGCAGGAAATGACCAAACAATATTCATCTGAATTATCTGCTGAGTTTTCCCCTCAAATCATCACTGTCCCTTCCCACAAGACATGGACTGCTTTGACAGCTCTTTCCTGGAGCACGTATTCATATATGCTAGTTTTTAATTACTCTTTGATCAACATTTAAGATCCTGAATATTTATTCGCCTCACTCACTGTTTTTTTTTTTAAACTTGTTTTTCTTCTAATTTGACCACCTGTTTGCTATTATGCTGAGTTCAGCGTAGGTCTCAGCGAAAACATTTCTACTGTTGGCTGACCAAATGGACACTGGTTGTATAACAGCTGAAGTTTGATAGGTGTGGAAGATGAGCCTGTGGAAAATGTGGCAATGTGTTTTGCAGACTTAAAAAGGGAAAAAAAGAAACCCAAAGACAAAACAGTGCTTTGTTCAAAAGCAGGCACTCTGTCAGGATTAGTATTATTATTTATAGTTTATTCTGATGGGCAATGTATGAATATTAAGCATAAGACAGGCCCTTTACTGTAATCAAAGCAGAAAAGAGAGCTCAGAATGCAGCACTGGGGGTACACAGCATTTCAGGTTTGGGAAGAGCTGAGTAGTTAAGAATGAGGCTAAGCAGGGACATAGAACTGAGCATAGGAAACAAAGAAAATAAAAGATAAGGGTATATGTGAAAAGACTGTCAGAGGATGGGAGGAAACAGGAGAAATTTGAAGCTAACAATCTATTTGCTTAGTGAGAGAATCTAGTCAAAACCATGAAAGATTCAGCCAAAATCATCATCAATTTTGTTTGTTTTATTTGGTTTTCTTTGTCAGTAAATATGAGCAAATTTGTTAAACTGATATACTGAAGAACAATATTTTCAGATACAAAAGCCTCATATATATCTGTTATACCTCCAAGTGTGGGATAAATATGATCCAAGGGTGGAGCAAAGTTCCACAAAGAGCAAGGAGAAATTATACATTCCAGAAGTCTTTTAAAATATCGTAGTGGCATCTAGTGAGTAAAGCATCAGTTTCAATTGGGAAGAAATTCAAATGTGGTCTTGAGCACTGAATTAGCTAGAAAAACAACTCAGATAAGTTAAAAACACCTCCAGCAATTAAAGGATGATTCACAGTTCTGACCAGAAACTACATCACATGAAAGATTAATGTGTAGGTTTCACCATAATAAAGAATGTAAGAAATGGAAACATTCCTGGACCACATTACTTCTGCTCTGCCAGCAAATTAAACTAAAGAAAAAAAAAAAGAATAAAACAAACTCCATCTCCTTCAATTTCCAGTGGCTTATTTTAGTAACTTCTCTCTGCCTATATAGAGAAAGAGGACTATATTTTCACAGATGGAAATAAGTGACTCCCCTGTGCCAGGATTTGGCAACTGCTGCCCCATATTGGAAGATCTGGGAACTCTAACTTCAGCATATTGTGCAAAATGTATATTATATACAGCATAGTTTGTCTTGTAAAGCAGCAACGTGTTCAAGTGAAAGGAAATGATTCGCATAACAGTTTGGAGAAAATTCTACAACAGTGGCAGGTACAGATTCAGACCTCTTTCTCAAAACACCAACGTGTTAGTACAGACATTTACATGATCTCAAAGCTAAACATGAAACAATGTAGTGGATCTGCAGTCTTCCTGAGAATTTTTATTGATCCCTGGACATTTGGAGTTCTGAAGCTGCAGATCCACCCAGTTCTACATGAATATATAAAATTATTCCTTGCTTATGTATTACAGCACACTGATTGAAAATGCTCTTTTCAGCCCCACCACACTGACCATATTATTCACATGGATGAATAAAAAAAAACAGCAAAGCAAAGGCAAAGCAGGTGCCATAAGAAAGCCATGCTGCAAAGAAGTACAAAACTGCTGGTGGGGCTTAGGACTTGGTTGAGGTTCAGATTGCAGTTACATTCCTTTCTGCAATAAATTGGAAGGATATATTGAAAATAAAGAAATACTGTTATGCTGTAGCAAAATAGTGTAAAGAAAATTTTGATGTGTGTTCTGTCAGTGATTCTCCTGGTATTTAACAAACAATTTATCAGCTGCCACTCACACACAGAAAATCTAAGACATACATCAGCTATTTCCTCACGCTCATAACACAGAGTTTTGGCAGAGGTCGAATAAAATTCCATTTTTGCTTTCTCCCTTTATACATAAGCATGACAGTGGTTGACCTGGCAGCTCATCCAAACTACCTCTATTGAGTTGTGATATTGATTATTTTTCTAGCTCTTAGTTTTATGTTTTTCTTGCATCTACTGGGTTTTGCATCTACTGCAAAGCCCTCTTTTCTTGGAGTGGGAGAAAAGAAACCAAGAAATTAATACAGAAAAAAAAAAGGTGGGGAAACTCCAAACATATCAAGTTACCTTTCTGGTTTGCATCACTAGATGTGTTATCATTTTGCTGAAGCCCTACATGTGAAGGACCCCCTTCTCTTCCAACCCTGGGGCAATGACTGAAATATAGAGTACTTCTATGAGTAGAGTGCACTTTTGGAAGATTTGGGATAGGTGTTCTGGAACTTCTCATTTCAATCTATATTGAAGAGATTTTAAAATATAGCTAATGAGATTGTCTGTTCAAAGTAACAGAAGCTCCTACATTCCCCAGGTGAACATGGCACTGTAAACCTGGAAAATTGCAGACTTGCTAACATATAAATATTAAGGACAAAGTCTGTACCTTAAGGAGATCATTAGGAATTTTTGTTACCACAAGAGATATTCTGAAATGCTTAATGTCAGTGCTATGCAATGACAAAAAAACCCCAACTTTCTTTGGATGTGTAAACCTGAGACTATTAAGCAACGAGAACGGAGTAGTGCAGCTGCTGTTATTCTCAACACTCATAAGGCAAGTACTTGGCTATACTTGTGTCTGTACTTCGGGGAGGATATCAAATCCTGGAGTTCAAAGGAGGGTCACAGAAATGATACAGGGCCTGGAAAACAAGTCTTCTTAATCAAGGCTTAAGGAGGGCTGCTTATCAGATAAGCTCAAGCACAGATTACAGGCACACGCAGGGAGAAATTCTGGAAAATAAGAAGAAGCCTTTCACCCTTTTTGGCAAGGAGTTTGCAGGACTCGTTTTTCCAATACTAACAGTAAAATTCAATTCTTAAACATGGCAATTAGTAAGGATGATTAAACACAGAGAAAGTCAGAGACTACGGTATTGAGTTTCCAAGGTTGAAGTAACAATTTCTAATAAAATTTTTGTTCTCATTGACTTTAAGGAAAAGTTTTTTGGCATATTACTCCACAGGTAAGTATGTTGACATAGATGAAGAGGTAGTGAGAGGAAATTAAGCCAAATGGAAGTGCAGACTTTTTAGATGTCCAAATTGATGGACCTGCATCTCCTACATCCCCTCACCTTTGGTACAGCTGTGGATGTTGCACGTCCATGCTCAGAGGCTTCAATCCTTCACATTAAAGGCAGGAAGATTTATCTAATTTCTGCTTTTCATAGCATTTTATATTAGTACCCTGCTAATTTGTCCAAGTTGTCAACTTTCTCCTACACAGCGGGGATAGACTGTAGCTGGGGGCTAGACAGCAGGGATGGGCAGGGTGGGGCAGCTCTGGGGGAGGCTGATCAGGCACAGTAGAGCCTGGCAGTGCCCTCAGGGCCCCGACACAGGGTCCAGTGGTAGTGTCCTGTGGCACTCCAACATGGACCCTTATGTGGCATGTGGCTATTCAATCCAATCCATCCAGCTGTTTCAATCCAATCAATTCTAAATAATTTCAGGGCACTCAGCAGCCTTACTGCACCTAACAAGGGCTAAAAGAGAGCTGGAGAGGGACTCATTACAAGAACATCTAGTGGCAGGGCAATGGATAATGGCTTCATACTGAAAGAAAGTAGGTTTAGGTTAGCTATTAGGAAGTAATTCTTTACTGTAAGGGTGGTGAGGCACTGAAATGGGTTGACCAGAGGAGCTATAGGTGCCCCAGCCCTGGAAGTGTTCAAGGGCTGGATGGGTCTCTGAACAATCTGTGCAAGATGTTCCAAGGCACAGCAGGGTTTGGAACTAGACGATCTTCAAGGTCTCTTCCAAACCAAGCTGTTCTATGATACTATGATTTGCTGGTTTTGCAGCTCCTCTTTCACTCAGCTTTGCTCCTGAGAATCAAAACATGTTGTGCCACTGCTGTGAGGGAGCAGGTGAGATTGATGACAGTCAGCACTGGCAGGGCAAGGTCAAAGAATTCCTTACCCTGCTTTACTCCCTGCCTCTTTACACACATCTTTTATGTTCCACGCAGTGCAAGATACATTTTGAGCAATGACATAATTGAGCTAAACCCAGAAATTTTCTCTCTGGATTAGTCAGAGCATGTCCACATAAATGGGTGAAGTGCAGTAGGGCTGGTAGCAATTCCTCCACGGATGTTTGAGCATGGGCTGAATCCAAGGTGATTCTGCCATTTTATAAATCCGAGTGTCCGTATGTAGCTGTTGCAGAGTAGCAGTGATTAGTGACTGACCTGCTTGATTGCAGAAGTCATCAGGCAAACTTTGCAATGTAACCGTATTCAGACCAAGTAAAGAAATAAGAAATTTAGTGAGTGAAAACATAGGCATCACTGCCAGATGTTTATGGAGAGCCAAGTGAAAAAACAGGATACTAAGCCCCTCCTGTACCAGTCTAAAGAACAGATCCTGGCTGTGAAAAGCAAATGTTTTCTTTCCTTCATTTTTTGGGTGATGCAACCTGCTTGCTCTAAAATACACTCTGCCAGAGTCCCTGTACAATTAACCAAAAAGCTTCCGAGCACATGCCTTCTCTCTAGCTCTGAAGACATGCAGGTTGCAGGCCTCACTTTGCTTCCTCTAAACCAGAGAAACTGGACATGGCAAAGCTCAATTGAGTCAGCCAGTCTGTGTTTGTGAACAGGAGGCAATAATTCAACAGTTATTGAAAGGATGTTGAAACAGTAAGGTGTAAATTATTTGACTGTGAAACCAGTGATGGTCTATCAGCTCTTAGGCAATCTCTGTCCTTGTTTGCAATGCCCAGGCAGGTCCAAATCATGCCTGCTGATTGTTGACCCCAGTGGCCCATTTCACTGTTTAAACTAAAAAGAAATTAATTTTTAAAATAAATAA
>VXAX01001930.1:81135-126644 GCA_013399835.1 Leptocoma aspasia
AATATATAAATAAATACATTTTTAAAATTCTACCACTCTCTGAAATCTCAGCTTTAGCTTTGGCCTCAGGGAGCTGAAGCTGCCAACAGAAATCCCACACAGGCCCCATCCACTGAGGAAAATTTCCAAACCCCTTAGGCAACTGCAGTTTTCCAGGACCTGTTTTGATTCTTCAAAGAGTACCTGAAGTCTCAGTAGTGTCCCTCTCTTTCCAGCCCAAAGATACAGACCAATGAGTCTGGCAGTACTCTGAGAGAGCAATAATGCTTATGCTCCCTTAGCTATCTTTGTTAAAGGTATTTGTTAAAATAAAACATACATGAGAAAGTAACAACTAATAAAATAAGCTAGATTTAAGTGCTTTTCTGTTCATTGAAAACTTTTTCCAGACTACTGTTAGGCATCATTCAAGTTTGTAATCTCCGTGAAAAGTCAAATACTGTACCATATAAAGTGAATTACTTGGTGAAATGTGACAGATTTCACAGTGGAAACATTGAAGTTATTTTAATTTGTTTTTTTTAATCTAACCTTCTTTGTTTCTTTAATAGTCTAAGAAGACAAAGCAAATAAAAAAAGGTCACAGCTGAAGTGTGAGAGGGACTCATAATGATAACTTTTTGAAAGCAATCACAGGGAGTCAGGGGAAGATTGGAAGTGCTGATATCTGAAAAATACATATAAATAACAGTACATGACAGGAGGTATCTCCTTAGGCTCCTACTCACCTTTCAACTTCTTTTATTAATTACTGCATAATAGTCTCACTCCTTAGAGCACCTCCCTCACTCTTACAAGCATCATCAGCATAGCTTCCAGAAAATGTCAGCTGAAAGCCAGCAAGGAGGTCACAAGACATGTAAATTCTCCACTCTGTTCAAAGCACAGGATTACATTTCCATTAATAAACATTATGACTATAAATAGTGAAATTATCCTATTTTCATCTCAATCTTTCAAATTTTTCCTCCCTCTTTCCTTCTCTTCCTTTTGCACTCCCTTTTTTTTTAAAGCACAGGGAAAATTTTAGAGAATACCACTCAAACCAAAATTGCTGCTTTACAAAACAAATTTCAGACTCAAAAGAGAAGATTTGAAAAGAAAAAGGTACAAAACTCAATACTTCATAGAAATTAAGTAAAGTTATCCCTTTTCTCTTTATTTAATAGGGAAATCTTAATTTATTTTTTCCACACTCAAGATTTCAATGTTGTGCTACTTCATAAGGAAAATAATGGGGGAAAATCAACATGAGCAGAAAATTTCAAATAATTTTGTGCCTAAATTCAAATATGGAGAAGTTTCACAGTGACTAAGATAAGATCAGTAACCAAAGATATTACTTATCACGCTTCTGTAGATTACAAGGATTTTCTTACTGTTAAGAACCAATACTTTGAGAAACAAGGGAGAAAAAACTTTTATCCTAAGTACAGAATCACAAAGCCTCCCAGTGTTAGCCTTTTCCAAAAAACAGTGGGTAGAATCAAGATTAGACTGCAGGACCAAACATGAAATGATAGCTTGCTTTGTTCCCAGAGTTTTAATGCGTGGAGGTGACAGTCTCTTCACAAATGGCTGACTTAGATGGTGCTACCAAGCCCCATGGCAGAAAAAGAAAAAAAATTAAAGAATGGTTTAATCAATGGCACAAGTATTCATGTCCTTTGATACCATGACAGTTACCCACAGATATTAAAATTCTAGGATGGTATAAGATTTTCCATGGATTATCTTTTTGGTTTCCAGCAACAGCCACATTCACAGAATGTGAACATCAAACAATGCTCCCGCTGGAGACCTGTGGTGGACAGAATCCATTGACTACTACCAAGTCACTTTCTAGTTTTAGTTTCTGAAACATGTATTTTACTTTTCAGCAGACTGCAGGGTAGATTGGCATCAACAAAGCTGATAATTTAGTTCACTGATTGGAAATAATTGGCAGATATAAAATTCTATGCATAAAAAAACAGGACAAGAAACCAAGAGGGAGATTTAGGAAGAATATGGAAAAGGGCATTTCAGCAGACACTTAACACTAGGAAAGAGAAGTTACTACAGCATTATGCTGGGATTAACGGAATCCCCAGTTTAATTCTAGCCATTTATCTACCAAACAACTGTTTTGATTGTCTAAGCTTCCTGATCTAAAAACTAGATCACAGAATAGAATATTTCTGTAAAGTGTTTTGAGATTTTAAAGTGAACATTCAGCATAAAGATTACTCCTGTTATAGACAAAGGTATTAGACAGGAAATTTAGTCTATGCATAAATCAGTCACACTTTGCCAAACTTTCAGGTTTTTGTATTTGAAATTTACTGTTTATGGAACAATGCTGTATTTGTAAGGTAGCTGAACAAGAACTTTTTCTGTGGTGTGTATTTTCTATTGTTCACTCCTATGTATTGTAAAGGGAATAGATCATGTTGTACCAGGACCAAAGGTAGTTTTAGCTAATAGGTGCCTTTGCTATTGAAGTAATAAATTATCAAGTTTTTACATCAACTTTACTAAACAAGCAACTCTATATCCATAAGCTGAACAAATGAAACATTGTTTGAGAGGAGAGATTCTGATCCAGAAAGGATTCCAAACTTCATTGCACAGAACTGATAAAAGAAACACTTCCCCTTTTACTACATGATAATATCCAATTACACAGAGAAAAAGCACACAGACCTAGATATTTCCACTAGATTATTGACAAGAAATAGTTGGGAAACAGCCGGAACATCTACATTTATACTGTCACCATCCCTCTACATTTCATCTTAAAATATATGTTCCTATTTGTATCTCATTTACACCCCTTAGCAAGGCAGTGGATGCAAAAAGAATGTCCTGAATTAAATCTGCTACAGTTTATGCACTGACTATGATTCTTTTTTACTCCCATTCTTTGGCCAATGTCATTTTATTTCCATGCAAAGAATTTGGCCCTTTGGCACTTTAGAGATAATCCAAAGGACTAACCTTTTAGTATTGGGAAACAGCTAACATTTCTGCCAGTGAGCTAAAGCTGGAGTATCCCTTTGTCATGGCCAAATTTATGACATGGATCAAAAACTATATAAAGCTGTGTTGCATCCTGCCATTAAGGAGAATTAATATTTTCAGTGGTATGTTAACCAAAGTTTTTCCAGTGTCTCTCGTTAAAAGCAGATTGTTGACTTTTCATCCTGGTGTGCCAAACATTTTCACTGAAACCCTAACACGACTTTCATCTTATAACCATTATTTCTTAATGGACTTGGATAGGGGCAGTGTACGGGAATGGATTTCCTTTTCAGCTCAGCGCAATGGCCCATCATTAGTGTGCTGGGTCTTGGAGAACCATTACACATGCAAACATTTAAGGTATTTCCAGGGTAACTACTTTTCTTTCCTGAAATGCAATTCATGTTTTATCTATTATATTTAAGGAACATTTGGTCACATTTCACTTTTCAAGTATCTCTACTATGATCACTTCTCATTCTGCTGCATAGTAAAAGTCATAATGAATGAGATCATGCACAAAAACATTTTTTTATGGAGTGGATTTTCTAGAACTTTCCCCTCATCTTGGGCAATAAATCTGTCTCTGAAAACCACGAAGCCAAAATGCTGACCATTTGACAAGAATACAGTATGACAAGATCACTCCCCACTTATTTATTATTGGGTAGATAATAGCATTCATATTTGGCAAATAAAAAAATAATCTGCTGTTTGCCCTTTCAGTGCTTCTATTTTTAATGATGTTTCTATTCATTCCTGTTTTCCTACTGGCGTTGGCTTAATATATGTCACCAAACAGAACTCACTAGCTTTGCAGGAATGTTGGTTTTGTTTTTTCCAAGCTGACACATGCCGTGTCAACTGCTTTCAAAAGTTGTCCATTCCTCCTGTTAAGCCCTCTCATTCCTAATATGTACTTCTAAAGATTCCTTAACAATTACATACACAGATGCAGTTTTGGAAACTTTCAACCTTTGATGGTATTTTGAATCATGGCCCTATTGGCAGCAAATGAACTCAAAAGTAACAACCCTGGAGTGTGATACCATCAGTTCTAGGAAGCTGTGTAATATTTATATGTCTTCATTCAGACTTTATATCAAATGTAACAGGCTTTGCAACCTTCATTAAGATAAACTGGCACCCAGAGGTTACCATATGTTCCTCTTTTTAGACTAGTATTTAAGTGCAGATGTATATTTATTTTTCCACTCTACAGTCCTCCCTGAACTTTTCTTACTGCAAAGCTAATGAAACCATTGCTTTAATCCCTGCTGGCCTTCAGGGTACATCATATGGTCCTTACTATTTAAGAATTCTTTTTTGTGTGCTTTTTATTTCCTTACTTCTGCAGTATTTATAGCATCCCAGTTTAAGAGCTTTTGCTTTTTCTATGGGTGTCGGGAAACTAAAACGTTCAGTATCACACTGAAGGTGGAACTGAAGCCAAACTGCCTGAGTCAGATGCTGAACAGTTCTTCCTCCATCCTCCTCATTTGCCCAGCATCTTCTCAATTCGTGGAGCTGTACAGGATGGCCTGCATTAACAGCCTTGTCTGACATTTTTAAGTTGGGCTGCTCACCATTCTAATCCAAAACCCTTCTTGTATTCCAGAATTGGAATTGTTTGTTTGTTTGTTTAGACAACAAAGTTACTATAAACTTCCAAATACTGAATTCAAGGTTGTTAAGGCTCTGCAATAGACACTAGCAACCTTCTTGATAGCATGTGAAATTTCTATTATATCTCATTCTGCATTGTGATTTTTTCACACCTTCTTCAGGCCTGAGCCAACCATTTGAATTAGTGAAAGCATCACACATACGATGGGTGATTTTTAATGAACTTTTTAATAAGAAACTTACCTCAAATCCTTTGAACTATGGACCTCTTTCAACTGCCTTGAGTCACTCATGTAACATTTAGTCAAAAGAGAAGTGTAAACCATGCTGGAGGCTTTAAGACCTCCAAAACATAAAAGCTACAAATTTGGCCCCATTTTTTTCATTTGCTTTCTGTAGTGGATGAATTCCTCGGTGCTTGATACTAGTGTACAAGATTAGACTTTTATACTATGTTTTATACTTCAGCAAATCCCACTGAACTCATTCTGGTTTATGCTTCTTCTTAGAGGAGACTATTATATGTAAGCTGAATCTCTTAACTATATCAAATCCAATATAAACACCCTCTTTATAAGACACACCTCACTCTAATGCTCAGTGTGGAACTCCTAACAAAAATTATAAATGGAGTGCTTTGTTCAGGCATTTAACTCTTTCATTTCTAATATCAAATCACAATGCTTAAGCTGTTTTTATTTTTCACTTGAAAATAAATATTAAGGGAAGTCGTAACTTAACCCATATGATGTCTTTGAGGAAATCTGGGAGAAGATTTTAACAAGAGAAGAAAACTTATGATGTGACTTCGCCAAAATTTTGAGGTTTTTAATCTCACTTTTTGGAGGGGTGTCTGGGAAGGAGTGGGGGGAGGGGGAATGTGCTAAAACTTTGCTAATTGTTGGAGAATTCAGACCTGTTTTCATTTATTTGAAATTATTACATAATGGAAGTGGGACGCTATAATTCAACCCAAATGGACGACTTCAATAAGCGGGTGGAAATGATTCAGTACATTAAAGAGAAGCTGTTTCAATAACAAATCTTTATTATAATCAGGAGTGAAGTGGTTAATTTAAGTTTTTACTGAAAAACAGGCTGGCAAAAATGTTTCCAGGGATGTGGGGATTTTTTTCCTTTTACTCAGTAGGGGTTTGGAGAGGAGGTTTGGAAGGGAAGGAGGGCTTTGGTTCCAGGATCCCCGCATTCCCACGAGTTCCATTAAGGAAGGGGGAAGGGCTTCCTGCTGAGGCAGCCATCTGCAGCTTTCTGTGAACAGCAGGAACCAAAGGCCTGGTAAAAGGAGAGTAAACCCAGGGTGACAATTTTGTCTGCAGTCAAAGTCAGAATGTGGCTGATTTTTTTATTATTAATCATGTTGTTACTACTATTATTATTAAGGAGAAGGGAGGGTTTCTCTGGCAGAATTAGAAGGCCTATAATGGAATATTAATTACAAGCAAACAATAGGGTTACAGGCAGAAAAGTGTCTAGCACAAACACACCCTGTCAGCCTCTCCTGGAATGCGCCGTCCACAGCAAGCTGGGATTGTCATCATCCAAGCTACTGTCACTCTGCTACAAACTATCTGAAGTCCATGGATGCGTGTCTGAGGTCCCTTAAGTTATTGCTTTCTAGGTTAGAGTAAATTAGACCTGGATTTTTGTAAAGTGCTGTCACTTAATACCTATTTTATTAAGGTTATTTTTATGCCCATAATTTGAGGGTAACACATCTGTTATTTCCTCTACTGCCTGGCTTTGGTGAATGTTGCCTATGGAAAGTAACAAAGAGTGACACTGGAAAAAATAACAAGGGTGTTTTAACTTCCAACATCTGGAGAAAACAATATTAAGGAAACAGGAACAAATAGGTACAGTAGCCTACAAAGCAGAAGCCCACTTTTTAACAACAGTGCATAGTTTATACAGTACAGTAGATTTTTATGATTTTAGTCTGGGCAAGCTAATACAAAAAATAAGGTTTAAAAATCTCATTAAGGAAGCAGCAGTTCCAGCTCTTGTTTAGGTCATCCTAATGCCAAGACCCCAGGTACAAAGGGAGAGAGAAAAGAAAGCTACTAATATCCCTTCCAGAAAAGACTTTCAAAATTCCATCTCAAAAGCTTCCTGTTATGTAGTTTTCTATGAAGTTTTATCACTGCTACATATATGTCCCTGGCTGCTACCTACACAGATGCAAAAAATTCTACTGTGTCATATGGAACTTGAAAACTGAATTAAGCATTCCTGTGGAGTGATAAATATCAAGATTAAGAGACCAGTGGTCATTTTTGAGAAAAAAAAGTTCAGTTATAAAACCTCTTAATATCTGCATTCACAACATTGAATATAACAAAATAAATAAGAAAATATATCAAATAATCCTTTAGGGAAAGAGCTGAATTTACCATACAAATATCTGCCTAGAAATATCACATTTCAATACTAACTTTTTCTTTTTAAATTTGATTGATTTATTTTACAATGTACATTCCTAAACCCTCCCATTTGTTGTCTGAATTCCTGTTTGTGACCTTGGAATTCCAAATTTATTATGTCATCCTCTGCCTTTTTTTCCAAGGGCATTGTATTAGAAAATGAAAACAGTATGAAAATACCTCTTTGTCCGTGCAGACCCTCTCCTTTTCTCTTGTTAACAAGTATTGCCTTTAAAAGTTTTGTTTTAATTTTGTTTTATAAATTAAAGGGTAGCTTATACTTACAATACTTTGCAAAATACAAGGTCTAGCTTTGTTTCACAAACATTAAGGGATGGGAGTAGCAGAAGCTGCTCATTTCTAGCTACTGTTTTGGGATATAGAGATTCCTGCCTTTATTTAATTTTTTTTTTTTTTTAAATGAAACAACAGATAAGACTGTTGAAAGAGTTCCTGCCTTTCTTCTTCAGACTCTCTGAAAGGAGGCTTCTGCTTTCAATGGCACGTGATTATTTTAGCAGTTTTCCTCATGTAAAGGCTGCATAAAAGCAAAGATTTTTTCCTCCTGCCAGTAATGAGAAGTAGATGGGTGGTGGTTAAAAACAGGTGCCTGTAATGGCTGGACCATTGCTTGTGACAGCAAAAGCCAGAGGAAATCACTACACACCTAAACAGAAGATGTATTTTTGGTTCCCAGCATAAGTGCCCTGTGTCAGTAAAGGACTCCTGCATTGGAATAATTTTGGTTTCCAGGCAAAGCTAAAGGTCCTAAAGGTAGGTTTTCTGTCTGGATGCGTGAAAGTGACTCCAGGCACAGGTGAAATTACTCCAGCTCCTGGCTGAATATCCCAACCAGGCTGCCATATGACAGGTTGCAGTGCAAGAGAAATCAGTCATGAGAAATTCCACTTAGAAATGATATCTGATTAAAACCTTAGTCCACTGTGAAAGCTGACATAATGAATGGCAGCCTAACCCTGAAAATCCTCCTTATTTTAATAGGTATTACAAATGCTCAACACCTCACAAGATTAAGTTCAAGAGCAACTTTAAACACAGCTTTTCCTTCACAAGCACTAATCTTTCTAAGGAAACTTTTGGATCCAAACACAGAAAAATCAACTTTAAAAAATACTTGTCTGCTTTTAACACTACCAACTTAGACCATGAGGTATGTACACTCCCAAGAAGAATACAAGAATGTGTTTCTATGTTTAAATCATAAAACATTGTTTTCCTCAGATGAGGCTGTAGATGTGAACCAGTTTCCTAAAGCAGAAACAAAACTGCTAAAGCAACATCAGTGTTATATTACTTTACAACGAAAGCTCAAAACCCCTCAAATAACCCCAAACAGCTACATACAACTTTGCCTAAAGAACTTTGCTCCTAAAAGTTCTCACAGCCAACATGATTATTTTGAAGGAAGATAATTTTCCTAATTTTTTTTTCCAAAGCTGCTAACCCACATTTGGAGAAGTTTTCCTTCTGGAAATACACCAGACACTCTCACAGAATTTAAGATATTGAATGTCAAAATTTATTTTTTTTCTTGTATACATTTATAAAAGCTTCATCTGTGATTGCTCTATATCACCTGTTGCAGGAAACACCTTAAGTTTCAGTGGATTGAAAACACAGTAGGCATTATTGATGAAAGGTACAACATCTGTTTAAATGGCATCTAGGGTTTTTCAGCTGGTTAATAGTTCAATAGCTTTAGCTATCAGAGAAATGCAGTACCTATGGGTAGCACCTCAGGAAAACTTGCAGGCATAGTATATGCATTCATAAATGAGTAAAATTTATCACTGAATATATGAGTCTCAGGAGACCTCTTTATCACTTAAGTCCTCAAAGTAAGGCTCCAGTGGGAATTTAAAAATGTGTGGGCTTTTTTCCAGCCTTGTGAGGTGAATTATACCTAGTGAAACTACAGATATGCCTGTGCAGACAGGTGCAAGCAGTTCCCTCAATTCCTCTGTGTCTCTGGTCCCAGCCGGCTGCAACCCAGCTCCAACCCAAAAGCTACACAAGCACGTTCTCTGAGAGGCACAGAATTATTATTGGCTTGGGCACTGTCAGCCTTCAAGCATGCTAGCTAAGAATCTACCAAATAGTTCCTGAAGTGAGCTTCCAGTTAAAGCTGTTCAGTATGCAGAACACTTAGAAATAAAATTGAAGAAAGTAATGACATCTTTCTTAATTCCTTCAAACATTAAAAAAGCAAACATACAAAGGTATGCTATAAGGTATAGCAATATAAATGGCCTTAAAAATATGTTGCAGAATCATAGACAATCTTATTATAAGGGTCATCGAAGTCCAGCTCCTAGCCCTGCACAGGACTCCTCAAGAATCACACCATGTGCCTGAGGGCATTGTCTAAACCCTTCCTGAACTCTGCCAGACTTGGTGCTGTGACCAGTGCCTGGGGAGCCTGTTCCAGTGCCCAGCCACTGTCTGGGTGATAAGCATTTTCCTCGTATCTAGTGTAAACCTTCCCTGACACAGTTTCATGCCACTCTCTTGGGTCCCGTCCCTGATCACTGGGGAGGAAAGATAAAAACTGTTCATTAAGCATTATGCTACCGTTTTTAAAAATATGAATTTGTAAAAGAAATGAGGTCAAGTGACCAGAATTTTTTGTAAAATTCTGATATCCTTCTGCATTTGTAATATGTGCCATAAAATGAAGCGGAAGTAGTAAATGAAGCAGAGAACACTTAGCTTTACTGACAGTTTTTGTACTACTAAAACATACTATTCTGCATTTTTTTAATATTTACTGGGAATTTACCAGTTCAAATAGTATCCAATGACCCTAATTCAGTATAGTGCCTAAACACTTTAAATGCATTTAAGCATTTTTTAATGTGTTGAATAAAGCAAAATCTTAAATTAAAGCATATGCTTAAGTCCTGTGCTAAACGGGAACATTACTGTTCACATAAATCGCAGTTGCAAGGCATGCAATTGTTCTACAAATTATTCTGAAATTATTCTAAAAGCTATCACAGAAATCTGAGTAATTCATAATATTAGAAAGTCAACAGGAAGACCAATATCTGTCAACTGGTGTTTGGAGCAAGCTATTGATTCCCAAGTGGAGCAAGGTTAAAATGTTATAGCAACATGATCTGGCATGATTTTTCAAAAACTTACAAGCAAGGGAAATGCACCAGGGAATGCACCCAGGGAGCATTAGGCCATGCTTCTGAGAAGACTGGATTTAAGGGTAGAACTCTGAGGAAATCACAAAGAAAAAAGTCATATGTCTTTCAGTCCCCAAGGATCTGCTTATGAATTTATAGCCAAGGACGTGAACCTCTACGTTACTTGTGCTTCAGATCTGTAAGAAACTTTTCCTTATTAACTCTTCCACGCCACAGATAACAATCCTCTTCATAAACTAGTACTCTGTTCTTTCTATCAAATCTATAGCAAATAAAATAATTATTTTAAAAAGGAGAGAGAAAATCAGTCTTTATTAATCATGAGGAGGAAGGAATAGAGTCAAAACAACTTCATTCCCCTTTGTTTTCCAATCCGATTTTGAAAGAAAATGAGATAAGCTAAGGGAAAAAAACACTGAAAGGTTTCCGAGCTGAATCTCATCGGCTCAGCATTAATCAAGGAAAATTTTCAAGAGCAGTGACAGATGTGACAGAACGGTACAGTGCAAAAGAAATGGAAAATATTTACGAACCCAAAGACTGTTGTTGTCCACTAGTGCTCTCAATTAAGACACAAGTCTCCCCTCTCATGTTTCAGTGTGATAAAAAGTCATTTATGGAACAAACCACAAGAAAGGTAGGGGTCATTACTTCTCTGTTTGTATTAGACCTGGCTTCTTAATTTTAACATATGAACCCTGAAACAAATATCCATTTCCTTTGTACCATGGGAAGAGGAGGCCTTTTCAAGCACAAAAAGTAATTGAAAAAAGATATTTTCTGGTTTTAATAAGAACTAAGCCAACATGATATAAAAACCCTCTATGTTTTGCAACACCTGTCACAACTTCAAAGAATGTGAGAAGTGGCTATTGCAAAAAATAACAGGTGTCAGCCTAGAGATGTGAAGTCCAATATGTGGCAGAAGCACAGCAATTCAGGCAATTGCTGTTAATAGAACACACAACCCAAACTTCCCTCAAAAAAAAAGCCCCTTGTGACCCACAAGTCAGAGGGGATATTTTTAAAACTCTACCTGTTCATATTATCTCATAAGAAATATATCATTGAAAGGGATTCAAAAATAGGTTGGAACAAAACTGAGGTTAAGAAAACAAGCATTCAGGGCCAGGAAAGAGAGAAACAAATACTGGTGTTTTAAAATACAGCTTTGCAAATGTTAATAATTGATGAAAACAATGGGAAATGGATCATCAGCTAAACACTGCTAGAGATTGCATGATCTGGGAAAGATTTGCTCTCCAAATATTAATTTTCCTGGTCATAAGGGCCATAGATATGCAAAGGTCTGTAAACTAATACAATCTGATACAATCCTGAAAACTGGACAGAGTTCTCCAGTTAGTCCAAATGAGAACATAGGGAGTGACAGAAACATTGGAGGCATTACAGAAATGATACTAAAAACAAATCACAAGTTAACTGCAATTTGCATACAAGGTCCTGCCTTTCAACACACTGCGGATAAAAGGACTATAGCTGAAATCCCAGGATGGCTCATTTATTACACTCTGTTTATGATTTCATAGTTTTTAGTGCATTGCCACTACAGCTCTGCTAAAAGCAGGCATTAAAATTTTGGAGGGGTTAACAATATAAAATTTCTTTTTCTTTCTTTCCAAGTATTCAGGAGGGACAGAGAGAGTAACATCAGATTAGTAACCGCGCTTCCTCTGTGATTCTAACTGTGAAATATGTAGCTGGCCCAGCGTGCTAACAAGGAGTATGTGCACGAAGCATAGAAACACACTGGATTGTTTGAAACATAGCAACAGACTGGGTTAAAGGGTCCTCCCTCACTGCTACCTAATTTAGCTTATTTTGAGGGTTATTCATGGTCTGGGCCCCCTGAGAAGCTGTCATGGTGACTCATGACAACCCCATATCCGGTGTGGTTGCCATCATGCTATTGTATATGGGAATAGAACATCTCTTGCTTTACAGATAGGCAGATGTGCACTGGATGTGGGGTTTTCAGGAGGGATTAAATGATTTGGACATTTTCTCTCATTTGTTATTAACATACCTGAGGAGCCTATCTAAAAAGTAAAGCAAAGCCATTGAGATGCTTTGGAGATCCTGGGCCTGAATTAAAAAAAAAAAAAAAAAATTGTTCTTAATTACAAGATTGAAGAGTGTGAATCTGTTCTGCAGATGAACAACTGTTTGCTTCCCATGATTAAGAAAGCAACCAAAAACAGTGTTTGGGAGCAGTTAAAACCACAAAGGGTACATCTAGAATTAAGGTAGTTTCTTCTTATTTTTAATGAGACACCTTTTTTTCCTTCAGTGCTATTCCAGCATCTCTTTTCAGTTATCACCTTATTTGAGAGAAAAATCTAATGATCCTAGTTTGTTTTGAATATATCTTCTCAGATTGTTGGAATCTTATTTTGGGAAAAATGAATGAGGGCATTCATTGCTTTTTTCTGTCTTACAGGTGGTACAGCCTTGACTGCCAGCTGGAAGAATGCAAGTAGAAAGTCTTCCTAAGGTATCCCAATCCTGCCAGATGTTTTGCTGTTTTTGTTCCATGCAGCTCAGAGCAATAACATTCCAGACAATGCTTTTTACCGAATAGGCAGTGCAGGATGCTCTCCCAGAACTTAGGTCTGTGCTCAAATTACCCAATTAATTTTATTCTCAGATGCTGAGAACTTAAGGCTGTGCCAAATTAATCAAATTAATTTTGTTCCAAATGTTTAACTGACACCAAAATAACCCCACCTCTGAAATCCATATCTGGGTCAAGGTAGAGAGAATTTTATCAGTATTCTGCAGCATGCATTGCAATTCCAAAATCAGTTTTTTATCTGGGTCTTATTTAAAATAATTTAGAAATCCATGTTCTATAAAAGCAGAAAGAGTACAGACAATGGCATATTTGTTAAGAAACAGTGGTCAAAATCTCCTTTCAAAACCCTTCAAAAAAGTTCCTTCAAAACCCCCAGTCAATCCAGTCAATGTTTTTCTTTACAGTTATGTTATATGATTCAAGCTCTTGAGAATTTAAGTTCTTTGCTTCTTTGCTGGCTTAGCCAGCTCAGTCAGGTCTTTGTCAGCAGCTGGGAAGGATTGCAAGTACATTGCTACCTGTTCATTTAGGACCAAATTCTGGTACACTTATTCATAATAGGCAAAAATTTACCCTCCCTGCATTAGTTTAATAGGAATTCATTGGGAGAAAATGCTGCAGAGGGCCAGTGCTTAGTTGACAAATTGATACATTTATCAAATACCAAACAGGGTTGCAGTCTGTAAAATGCAGCTCCAAAACAAAAGTTTCGGGTTTCATTGCAGTAGCCAAGAAGGTAACATTTCCTGATCTCTTGAGAGGAATTCTTGGCATCATTTGCAACTTTAGCTTTTTACCTAACAGTACCCTAGAAACTGTAAACTATTCCAATTTTAATGAACAGAAAAAAAATAGAGTTATGACAAGGGGATAACTGAACACTAGCTCTCCTCTCAGCAGAGAAATACCTCTTGTAATTCCATTTTCCTTCATTAAAGACTTCCTAACAGTATTTTCTTTCTCTTTCTCTCATGTGTATAAAGAGGAAGATAGACATAAAGAGAAACATTTTACAGAAGAATCATTTGACCCAGGCTCCTCCACAGACCTCGGTGAACCTCCCTGGCAATGAAACAGAGAGGAAACAGGTGTGGGAATGAGCCACGCACACACTTCCCTCAACAGTGGCCACAAAATTCAGACACAACAGCTAAATCCACTCCTGCAGAAGCAATGTCTGTGACATAAAGTCAATTAGTTTTGTGATAGAATGGCAACAGTTGAGGAACCATTTTGAAAAACAGGAGTAGTGGAAGGTGAAGCAATGTTTCTCTAAGAGATACTGAGTGAAAGAAAATAAGTAAAAGCCTTCAGAATCAAAGAATACTGCCTGATAATTCTCAAACTACTCAAAAAGTAGTATCTCACTGCGGCATCTACTGCAGAACACCTGTGATGTTGGATGCTTGTTAGTCTTCACAAGAACAAACAAACTCTTGGTTTGTTCACCTGTAAGTTATAGAATGCTTTAAGGATCTTTGATCTGTTGTGTATTTCCACAGCGTCTATCAAAACAGAATCTTGCTTCAAGGCTGGGTCTACAAATAATGACAAGAGCCAATCTACAGCTTTGCCTGTGATCACTGATTCCTAGTTATTTGTTAGCACACTTCCAAGGGTTTCACTTCCATGTAATTCATAAAGATTGTAAGTGATTTTTCAAAAATATTTACCTACAGCTTTCTCTTCTCATGCAGACTGAAACAATGTGCAATGTTTGCTTTCTAGTTATTCTAACAGTTTTGTAAAGTTTTTTGCTTTAGAACCACACAATTTTTTATCAGTGATAGTGTTTTTGTCTTATTCAGTGCGCTTCTTTAAGTGGTACAGATGCATACTACTCACCTTCCACTGAAAATGATCCACATCATCTATGGAGCATAACTCCTAGAAAATGTGTGTTCTTTTTGCTTTGTTGAGATTGACCCAGGCACACACTGCAATTTTTAAAATCGGAAAGGACATGGACCTTCTACACAGATGGTGGTTTCCAAGTCATTAGAAATTAATAGATCAAACTGTGTAATATTCTCTGCATTGCAGAGTTCATTCTCTGCATGATGATATTCATCACCCACCCTCTTCCTTCCTCCACAGACTCTCAGAAGATTCACACTATATCCATTTCCAGCACTCCTCTCAGATTCCCCAGGCAAATGCCAATCAAAGCTTCCTTTGTTGGTGATATGTACATTCCTTCATGAGCTATAAAGGGTAAGTATGTCCCAACTTTCTTCAGGCTATCATAGGCACGTGCAGTATTATTGTCCCATAGTTTATCTTACCATACCCTAGAGAAATCTCACCATCCTGTTTTCTTTATATGGGCTACAGATGTCTTAGCCAAGCTTCCTCACCACTGAGTCACCGACCAGGATTGTTTACGTCTTCATAATGAGTCACCTTCACAATTTGGCTCATTGTCAATACTGGTGCTGACGGCTTCAGCCAGTCTCTGCTTTGTCTCATTCTCCTTCATCTTGTCAGTTGTACCTGGTGGGAGCAAGAACACAAAATGGCTCCCTCCTACCTTTCCTTTTCCTTTATGTATGCCACTTCATGTTCACTGATGTCACTTTCTATCTCTAGATTGACTGCTGTTCCAAAACTTTTACTTTCATGTTGTTCCAAGTTCCTGTGCCACGGGAAGTCCAATTTAAAATTCCTTTTTTGCACCCAAGAATATCCGTTGATGTGCGAAATCTTTATGTGCCGTATCTTTGGTCAAATGTCAAACTGCATTCAATATGTGTCTTTCATCCTCTTCATTTATAAATCGGGATATTGTGAATATTGCAAATATCTATGATGCTTTAGAAGTCATGTTACATTTTTCCATATGATATCTTTTCACTTACTAGATTGTGTAAATGACTAAGAATTCTGATGGCCCAAGAACTTTCCTTTTTGCAGTATCCATCACCTTTAGAGGTTCATTTTATGAATGTTCTATATTTATTAATTCTTTCCTTTTCTAATCACTATGTTTAGTATGTCCACTCAGCACCTAACTCCCCCTTAGATCAAAACTCCCTGCAATCAGTGGTTGGCTGGGCTCCCAGAGTTAGTCAGTCTCATTTTCTGTTTCACCTTCAGGGTTTCATGTGCTACTTCAGAGCTATTATAGATACCTTTCCAGAACAGCACAGAAATTTTAATATTTTCATTGTATCATTTTTTTCTAAATTTACACTGCAAATATGTTTTTATATTAATTCCTTTCTTTAAAAAAAAAAACATAAATAAAGTACTTGTTAAGTTCCCTTTAGGAACCTTTCACAATTCCAGTTCAGAATTCACACGTTGCGTTAGCTTTACTGCATAAAAAACCTTACAGCAACTGAATTGGGGTGAGAGGTAAAATACTGCCATGAATTAGAAAAGGCTAGGAAACAAAAAATAAAGAGTCAGAACTAATAATCAGTTTTCAGGGAAAAGGTTAACAGGAAGGTGACCAGAACTGAAACCAGTTTGCCAGGTTAGGAGTGGGTGATGGTGTAGAATGTAAAGATGTGAATAAAAACATTATTGTGTTTCATTAAGATTAAAAATATAAATAAATCATATCTAAGTTTTTTGCAACTTAATCCATGGAAATGTCACTCCAAAAAGTCCTTTAAGGATTCACTAGTAGCTTCCAACATAAATCCTATTTTCATTCAAAACCACACCTTTTGTGGATAGAAACATGTCCTCATCTTGTTTTTTAAATACCAAAGTGGTTGTGCGAAGGGCAGAATATCTTTGAAGACCTCCAAATTCTGCATATGCAAGACACAGATATTCTAAAACATAAATGAATTCTTTAATTCTTCAGCTTTATTTATTGATCATATCTACAATTTCTTTGACATGCTAGCTTTAACCAGACCCACCTACCCACCCCTAGAAAAAGGGGTTTGTGTCCTTTAGTACCAGTTCAGATTAATGGCCAGCCCTATTATCCTGTTTATTTTTAAATCAATCTGGATAAACAAATCCTTCCATTTGTCATTATTGTTTCTCTTTCTGTAATTAATCCTCTGAGAAGTTACAAATTAAACAGCACTTACTTAGCCAAAATGGAAACTCTATATAGTAGTTTCTTTCATAAAGCACAAATCAAATATAAATTCACATTTTTTGAATATGGAAATACTTGTAGTGATGAAAGTTATACTTAGCACATGTGGAATGTGTGCTTCATTTTTTTAAATAACAGTGATGCCAGTGAACTTCAAGATGATGAAGTTTAATGGGCCCTGGAACCTGCTCAGATCCAGCTGCCTCAATCCAAATGCTAATGTTAAACTGCAAGCAGGAAAACTCAGAGTCTGAAAGACTCATTGCCCTGGTGGGAAATGCTGTGTGTGCCAGTGAGAGGAGCTGCTGGCTGGTTTATGGGTTTGAAGGATTAAGAACATTGGCCCACATGAGGTGCATCTTCCTTGCAGACAGGATTCCACTGCCGAGCTCGCCCTGATATTGCAACCATTTTTAGATGAGGCCAAAAATAGTGCTGTTTGTATTGCTTGGGATGCCTGAGGTATTAATAAAGAGAGCAATAGACACTGTGCTGGATTCCAGAGGTGAAGAATGATGTAATAAGAATTTTTTTGTTTTCAGATGCTAGACCTAATTTTGGTTTTTTTCCATGTGTGATTCTGGGTAAGACACCTAAAGCTGTAGCCAACTAGCTGTTTGTACACTCTGACAGGCACAACCATAAAGCAAAGCAGACTCATTACAGGTGGGACAGAGCCAATATCCCAAATTTTGGAGGTTTTCTATTAAGCTGTCATTCAGTGATGCACTCCTGCCTTAAAAGAACGCTCAACAACCAACCAATAGCAACAAAAAATTGCATTCAGATTAAGGAAAACCCAATTTACCCTGGACTCATCTACTTTGACAGTATAGGACAAGATAGTCTCAGTCTTGCAGTTTAGTCAAGTGTTATGGTCTCCATCAAAATCTGGGAGGATATGTCACCAAAATATGGAACATCTGTATATTGTTGAGAGCCTCAGCATAATTTTTAATTAGAAGATGTGTTTTGAATGTTTTTTCACTGCTAAATAAACCAGACATTTTAAAAACACAAACCCAAAATTATTTATGGGCAAACCAATGAAATCCCCATTCCAAAACCACAACTACCCTAGCCATGAATGCTGACCTCACCTCTGCTGCTACAACTAATAGGAAAACTGATGCACTACTTAAGCTAGGCATAATTAAGAACATAAGAAGTATGCTAGTGGATCTTTCAATTATTTTGCTAGATATCTGCCAGGGAGAAAGATGCTGATCCTGATTCTGTTGTTGGGTCTAGTAAACAGTGCAATGTCTAAATAAAGCATATGATAGCATGAAGACCAATGTATAAAAATGGCGATAATGTAAAAATGGAGAAAGTAGTGTGCAAACTGAAACAAAGGGCCAGGAGGGAATTATCATTATGAACTATTTCATGAGAGATTGATTTTGTTTACTATTTTGATTTATGTGCTGGGTCTAGAACATGGGAGTGCACTGATGGCAATCCAAAGAGGCATACATAAACATACAAGAGGACAAGAAAACCCATTGAAAGAACTGAATATTTGTGAATTTAAATGACACACAGTAGTGAAAATATCAAAACTTGCACTGAAGGCTAATAACTAAAACTTTTGTTTGGAAAGTATTCAGTAAAGTTGCTCTGGAATCACCAGACAACTGCAGGAGCCTACAAAAGCAATGTTTTTTTAAGCCAACACTAGAGGAAAAGTAGCAAATTCGTGGTGTCCAATTGTGCAAGGTTTGGGAGGCCTCATCTGCAATACTACATACTTTTCTTCAAGGAAAATGAATTTATCACTAGCACAGGTATGAAATAACTTACTAGGATAGCCAGAGGACTTAATAACCTATCATTGGAGCAGCTTTATAAAACTCATTTGGGGTTGTCAAGTAAATGTCAGGAAAGCAGAATAGTTATATAAGCCAACAGACAGGACTGGCACAATAATAAGACAGCAGGCACTGGTCAGAAATTAATTGAGGCTGGAAACTGAAAGATGGTGTCTAGCCATTGTAGCAATAACTTCTGAAGGATGAACTTCAGAATAAAGAGGCAAAATTCATAAAAATCCGAATAAAGAGGCAAAATTCATAAAAATCCTTTACAACCTATGAAAATACAGAATATTTTATTATAAAAACTTGAATAGGCAACTCAAGACTTTGTCTGCATTCCTTTGTATCTGTCTGATGAATTCATCTGAAAGGATAAATGCCCAACTGGACACAGCTCTTGGTTCTAGAGGCCTATCAATATCTCTGAGAAGAGCTGCATCACACAATCAGCTTTTTCATTATGACAGAGAAGTCATCTGTAAATTAGAGGCAGGAATAAAAGAATATATAGGCTGATGATTTTCAATGGGATATGTATGCAGACTTACACAGTAAAGGATGCCACTTCACCATCTAACATAGCTAAGATTCCATTACCTGACAGTTCAAATCTGAGGACCAAAATTGCTCTCAGGCTGTTGGAAATAGTCCTTGACATGTCGGAAATTAAGGTGAACTCAATAATCATAGAATATGCTGAGTCAGAAGGGACCCATCAGGATCATTGAGTCCAACTCCTGGCTCTGCACAGGAGACCCCAAAAATCACTCCACGTGCCATTTCCTCAAGTCCTGTCACCAGTCACAAGAGACAAGACATCACTGCCTGCCCCTCCTCTTCCCCTCACGAGGATGTTGAAGACCACAATGAGATTTCAATAAAGAGTCATACTGAAAATATGTTTAATTAAGGGCTCAACTTTTTGTTTTATACACTCTTTAGTCTCCTTAAAAGATTCTAAAGACTCCCTGTAAGCTAACATTTGTTTTCTACTGACACTGACAAACACATTTCACAGGTAATCGAAAGCCATAAAAATGAATTTGGCTTTAGTTAAGCAGACTTACAGAAAAGTGTTCTAGAGGCATTTTCTTCCAAGTTTACTTGATTCTGCATGGTAGGATATATGCAAGAAATCTCTTTGAAGAAAACAGACCGTAACAGCCAACATCTCTACTGAGGAATATTGTTTAATAGAAAAAGATGCAAAAAAAATCAACCAGGATACAATGATGTTTAAAACAGATTGCATTGATGATACAAACCATAACACAAGTTCATTTTCTTAACATTGTTAAAAGAGGGAAGAAACCCTTTCTCATTCCATACATTTTAACATTTTCCTGTGTCTAATTAATTCATTAAATTTAAGCAATAGGTTCTGGCTTAAAGTTCCATATTTTCATTTGAACTCCTGAAGAAATTCATCACAGAAGACCCCTTAGATCTTACTTCACTAAATTCAAGCAAAGTCAGGATTCCTTCAAAACCCACAATTCCTTCATATGCAGTGAATCAAAAACATAAACATTGGCTTATTTCTGATCTTCTGATCTAAGTTTTGTCCAACATGCTCAGTTCATTCATTAAAAAAAAAAATATGCTTAGTAAGTGTTCAAAAAGAGGATTAAATCCTTTAACACATTATTACTGCACTGCCTCAATAAGCCCTTAGTTTACCAAAAAGGATATTTACTGTAAATATGGTACTAGAACCAGCTGCATCACATTTATGCAAAAAGAAAACATACTGAATTGTTTAGAAAAAGAGGCATAATATAGTGGCGATTGCTTTCCCTTATACTTCTGAATTAAGAGTTTGAAATACTATGCTTGAAGTCCCATAAAGCTTGGTATGTCTTGGGAGCAGCACTCCATGCTTAATTTGGGCCAGGCTCTTTTTTCCACTTTGAAGGAACAAAATGAGACTTTAATATTTCCAGGAGCCTCTAGGTAGTTGCAAATTGAGAGTTCTAAAGTATTCACATGGGCAGAGCTCAGCTTGTAGTATAAAGCATATTTTAGGGAGACTGCCTTGTAAACAAAGGTTGGACCATCTCTCCTCCTACTCATGCAGAAATAAAACCAAATCATTTTATTCCCTTCTCTCACTGCCTCCTATGCAAATTTGTATGTTTTTATATGTATCTATATGTAATTATGAGACCCTTCTTGATTTAACAGCATGCAAGTGAACTGCAGTTGTGATCCTTTAGGGATATCCATGACTCAAAACAAGTCAAAATAGGTAAGTCTTTGAAAAACACAGTATAAGACGACAAGAATGCAAAAAGTAAGTTTCATCATAAACATTTCAGAACTGTGTAGCATTTAGGTTCAAGAGGGGCTTTGGTGCAAAAGAAATAAAATCCAGCCCTCTGCCTCACTCACCCCAAAAAGTAAGAGGATTTCAAATCCCAGCAATTTCAGACATTCGTGCCATGCAGAACTATGTAGCTCATGGCTTTTAGCCAGGAAATTCTGCAAATGTGTCCTCAGATTAAAAGGTACATGCAACCCAATCATGCTACCGCCTTATTTTGAATGCTTGCACTTGGCAATGTCTCTGGATGAAGATGTCCTGTATTTTTTGGCTTCTGGATAGTTTGTACTAGAAAAGCATTTTGGCACTATTGGCATCTACTGTTTAACTTCTTAAAAGAGCATGGAAATAAAATCCCTTTAATTGGTCTTAGGTATGCATGTCTTGAAAGGCTTAAGAATAGTTTTTATAACATGAACTAAATATACAGCCTTAACTAACTTCCTATCCAGCCAGGATGTTCTTTCTAGATCAAAGATGAGGATTCAGAAAGAATGCAATGAAATTGCATCAGAAAAAATATCTTACTGTTTGGCATTGCTATGCAGAGGTTAAAGACGTCTACATGGCAGCCAAGAAGTATGATTTAAAGCTTGTTTGAGGATGTATGCACAAGCTGCAACTAGCTGGCCCAGTGATGATAAACATATAGCCTTAACAGAGCAAAATGTGGATTGAAAACTTCATCTGAAAATTTGTGCAAATGTTTAGGTGGTTAAGCTGCACTGAACTCCAAGCTGTCACAGCTGACACTTTATTTGTAGGATTTAAATTTCTATCTAGCCATAATGACAAAAAAATTCTGATAAGACTTCGTTCTAAGTATTTAATGAATTCAAACAGTGGGAGTGAAATAGGGAGTGGGAAATGGGAGTACTACTGGCCCTTTTCATCTGAAACTCCATTTCATCAATAAAACTATACTGCTTAATTTCTGGGATACTTATGCTTCCAGCAAAATCTCTACCTTCCATGATTTCTTGTTGCAGTCACTGAGAGTTATTCAGAAACTGTTTCTGGACTAGGGTTTTCCATAAGAAATTTCAGAAAATAATTCAGACGTGCTCTTCATTAATTGACTGAATCCATAGCCTGAAAAACAACCTTGAAAAGTTGGAATAGTAGTGCCTGCTTGCTTCAACAGACCCACCCATGATTGTGTGCTTTAATTTTTCAACAAGATGTGGAGGTAGGGCCTGAGGAAACCCATAAAAATGTTTGGTTTGGCTTTCTGGCAGATTTCCCCAGCTCAAGTGCATGAAAAGAACTGAGGATGCAAGATCCTGCTAAGTTTCCATAGAGGGCCTGACTTGAACACCACAGAACATTCTGTACATCCTGAAGCAGAGGATCGTATTGCTGCACTCACTCTGGGGACAGCAACAAGCAGCAGCAACAGCAGGTCATCAACTGGAAACTGGAAACCTGCCATCTTCTAATTAGTTGCTCCCTCCTTCATAATAATCCTATTTAAAATCCTATAAAATGCAAGGTCACGTTTGCTGAACAAGCTCAGATAATGTCAAGCCAAAATTTTAATCATGTCATTAGCCAGAAACACCTTTTTAGATGGAATAAATATCACGTCCTCATTAAAATTAGGGAGTATAATACATGGCCAGGTTCTGTTCTTTCCTATTCTTAATCATTGTCCAGATGAACTCAAATTTTTCATAACTGAACCAATTAGCTTTAACTAATGTCAACAGCTTTTAACAATAGTTGAATAACTTAACTTGGTTTTGGTCTCAGATTCCAGTCTTTCAGATAGAAGAGCCAAAATCTCCTTCTTCTTATAACCTATGCAAAGGTATTTTAAACCACTCCAGTTTTTAGTGATTCCAAACAAACTCCTGCATAAGCAATCACAGGATGCATTTTAAAAGCAAATAATGACATCTCATACAAAACCTACACAAGACCTTAAAGCAAAGGATATCAAAAGCATCAAAGTCTTATCACCATTTCACAGATAGTTGCAGACCTATGAAAGACACTGCAAATGTGTGACTTAGTGAAACAGTAAAATCAATTCCCGAATCAGGAGCAGAACATCGGTCTTCTGACTCCTAATCCAATAGCATGGAGAAAAATTACCTCATCTGGATCTAAAAGGAAAATTTCTCATATCTGGTTCCTTCCCCACCTTCCAGACTTCCACCATCACACTATGTCACTACTTATTCAGGATGCTGGATTGAAATTTCCTCCTTGCTCTGGCATTAAAAGACATTAAATAAATAAATTTTTAAAAGGAAAAGAAAAGAAAAAAAAAGAAAAAAATTTAAAACAGTAAACTATTGTGGGTGGGTTCATATTAATACAAATTAATAAGGTAGTTCTGTAGGTATGCTGCAGTATATTGTGTAATATAATATAATCCGAGTAATCTGAGTCCTTGCAACAGCTGCTAAATCATTGCCAAAAAAGTGGGGAAAAACTGCCAACTTTATGTGCAAATTATGAAGTGTGTAGATTCACAAGATTCTGCCTTATTGACAGAGGTAAAATCTTTTTGAAAGAGACTGATTTAGATAGCCGATTTCTTTAAATGCATTTATTTTACCTTGCAGGCATCATCCATTTGGGCAGGAAATTAAATTTTCAGCCAGTGATCTTTTTCACAACACCTCTTAAAATTATATTTTTGTATGGAATGCAAGAAAACCTCTGTATGAATATACCCCAAGAAAAAGTTTACAATGCCTGACAATACCCCAAATATTTCAGTAGGTGCAGAGCATACAGGCCCTTGGCATTGAGTCAAAACTCCAAGTCCCAACTCACAGAACAGCACAGAGCTGTATACAGAATTTGACAGGTCTGGGGCTTAAACCTCAGGCAGACAGGCAAGCAGCCAACCTTTCAAGAGCTACCTCAGGCTGCCGTAGATTTCCTAGCTCTCAGTCTGGACCTTTCGTCACCCAGTGGACCATCCCTCTTTTCCAGTGGTTTCTATTCTAAGGGAATGTCTTGGGCAATTCCTCTCAACACTCTTCTCACTCTTTTAGCCTCACTCCTTAGTTCCACTTCTCTCTAGAGGCTACAGCTCTCCCTCATTCCCTGACTCTGGGAAAAAAATATGAGTTTGAGATTTCCCAGCCATACAACAGATTTCTTTCGCAAACTTACAACATTCAGACCTCTTTATCTAACCTACTGGAGTTTAACAATCATGACATGTAGCATCAGCATTGCCAGAGATAAACAGGATTACTAAATAGGGAGGTAAGGGAGCTTGTTACTTTTTCCTAATGTGTTCTCAGACAGGGGCAAAATAGAAGCAGTTCTACACCTGGAAATGATCCCACACCAAGCTGCTCTCCTACCTCATTATCATCTCAACTCTGCACTCAGTTTAAAGGATATTTTTCACTGTACAGGCTGTGGCTGTGACAGGATCTTCTAAATTTTCTAATGGAAGCATTCTCTGGAACAAATTGACTATTATTTTTCCAATGAAAAGTGACCAAATGGAATGCACTCATGGAAAGTCATTCTAGTGAAGTGCTCCCCCCACCCCACCCCTTTTGCCATAAAACAGTACAGTTTTGGTAAATGCTGTCAGTTGTTTATTAAAAAAAAAAGGTTCTCCACAAGCCATTTGTAAACCCAAGACATGGTTCAGATTTCAAAATTTTTGGGAAGTTTTTGGTATCTATTTCCACATTTCTCATAAAAGCTTTTATACTTGTATATGTAATTCCTATTATTTCTTATTATCAAGAAAATGCAATGGCATAAGAAATTATTAAAGATTCAGCTTCTAACACCTTAGACACTTTTAAACCTAAAGAAAGGGGAAAGAAGCAAAAACATTGACAAAGTGAGAAAGCAGTGATAGCATGTCTTACCAGTCAACTCTAACAGAGTTTTCACTTGTTCCACTGAGAAAAATACATTTACTCACCATCCTTTCTTAGTTTTAATACATTTGCCAAGAGGATTATTTTCATACTAGAAATTAATTTTTCATTTATAGTGTACTGTAAAAACACCTATATTTAGTATCCTGAATTAGTCTGTGTGACCAGCAAGGAGCACAAGTCTCTTAAGAAGTGCTTGTTTGGTTGTTTTTGGTGTTTTTGGCAGATTCCTAAAATTTGTCTTACTAAAAAACATACATGATGTCTGAACTAATGCTGCTTATGTCACATGGTGACCAGAAGTTGTTAGATAAATATAACAAGTCTAGTAATTTAAGCATGCCAGAACAATCCTGATAGCTGTAAATAACTGGCATGTCCTGGACTGTGACCATATTGTTTAATTCTCTCACCCTGCAAGCATGGGGATACACATCCAATTTGGAAATGGTCACTGTGCCCAGAATTTGTCTGGCAGTACTAAGGAGCCGAGGCCTAAAACCAAGCCATGCTGGGGCAGATGTAGCAATTTAACAGTACAGCTGATCAATTCTCACCACCCAGGAGCATTGCCTTGACTTAGGAGTATGGATATAGACAGTGAAGCCACACTGACCATTATAAATAAATGCATGGCATCAAATTTCTGCTTCTACACAAAACACTAGTGATGTTTCAGAGATACACCCTGTTGTGTTACTAGAGCTCTATTTTCTCTTTATTTAGTATATTCAGGGAGAAAGGCAAGTCAATGGAAAGCTGTATGAATTGATGGAATTTTTGGAAAGGAAACAATAAAAAAAAGAAAGCAGAATTGAAAGACAAGTTAAAGATGTCACTTTTCAGTTTTCTCCAGAATTGGCCTGGAAAAGTTTATCTTTAGGATCATCTTTGTAGTCCTGCAGCACTTGAATGTCTTTGCTGCCTTTACAGTTATATATTAAACATAAAAGCACAAATATAATATACAGATTTCTCAGGCATCCTTTTGCAATGAAGGTCATGAATTTTCTTAGCTATCTCTAAAACTTTTTTGATTTGAGATTATTACTATAGGACTTGGAAATACTGTTTTTTCCTTTTAAACAAGGTAGATATAGAAAAAGTCATTTTTCTGGTAAAAAAAAAGTAAGGAAGAATTTAAACTTATGGTTACATCATTAGGAATCTATATTTCAGGGCTATGACCTTACAGCTGCAAAATATAGAACTAGTTTTATTTCATGAGTATTTGTCCAAACATTTTCTTTCATTTTGATCCAAATACTTTCACACCCACTGAGTTAGACTTTGACTTTCTGGTTAGAACAAACTAAAAATTTCAATCAGGTCCTCAGCTACAGTAAATTGGTGTAGCTCAACAATGGGGCAAATCACTGACTTCAATGGAGCTACACCGATTAACACCGGGTGAGGATTGAATCCTGATCAAATTGAAACTCAATTGGAATTGCTGTGCTTCACCTGGTGTTTATTCACACCTCACATCAAAACCATGCAAAGCTATGAATTTTGCATGATTCTGATCCAAAGCCACACACCATATATGCTTAAAATTGAGTTCAGGTCACTCAGGAGTTGCACAATGCTAAACAAATCTTTTGATAAATATGGTTTGCATTACTAGTTTGTAACGAAACTCCACACCAGGTGACTTTTGTGTGGTCTGGTGTTTCATTGTGAACATTTTGCACTGCTCTAATGAAACATGATTTCCAAGACAACTAGGGGATAAAAAAAGTTTCTATTCAATGTTTTACCCACAAGTTCTGCAATACGCACACAAACCATGACCACAACATTAAACTCCTGATGACTAAAATTTGAAATCTAATTCCCCATTAAAGCTTAAATAATGTTGGTGTGGTCTTCTAAGATGAACTGCAGCTCTCATTATTGGAAGAACTACAAGTCAAATCACTCTGCCTTAGGTCTTTACATAGTCTGGGATTTCATCAGAGTTTGTCAAGGTATTGAGAGTAGGTTTTCAGAGTTTATTTATCAAAAATACCTGAAAATGCAGGTGGCCATCTAGGGCTAGAACAGTGTAGAGCTGGACTCTTTAAAAAGGGACAGATAAGACCCAGTTTGTAGAGCTCACCCAGTACTGGCCAAGAAACAACAAGCTGACAGGAGCCCTTTATCTCTCTCTGGAGATTTGGTGGCACTCACATCTCTTGGCACATGAGATCACAAGCCTGGAACATAATGTTGCTTAATCTAGACAAATATATTTGTATATGCTCACACATTTATCACATGTTCCTAAGGCTGCTGCCTTGACTTTTCCATGCAAGAAATGTGTATGTCACATGCACAACAGCACAGATGCCTCCAAGAAGCTTTGAACTTACTGTATTTGCCGTGCACACATGATTTGTGCATGTGGGGTAGATTTGATATGCACAAGTAAAATGCACATCTGGGATTTCTGGATTGCTCTGCACAATATTTTCAGGTCGAAAAAGAAATTATAATGAGGAAAACTGTGACAAATGACAGCCTTAATGCTAGTGAGGCTTATAACATTGCTTACAACCGCTTTCACTGGGCTCAAAAGAAAAAAACAAAGACAAGACAAAGGTATTTCCATCCAGATGACTCCATAATATGGTGGGCAGCAATAAATCCCTTCAAGTGAGGTGAATATAGTATGTGGATGCTGCCCCATGGTGCTACTCTCTAAGATATAGCTTCCTACATGCTTGCGTATCACACTGAGCCTTTTGGAATAGGTCACAGAATCACAGAATATGCTGAGTTGGAAGGGACCCAGAAGGATCATTGAGTCAAACTCTTACCCATGCACACAACATCCCCAAAAGTCACACCATCTGCCTGAGAGCATTGTCCAAATGCTTCTTAAACTCTATCAAGATCAAAGAGGAATGTATTGTTTGATACTTCTGATGAAGCTTTGGAGGAAGATGAGTGACAACCTCCTCAGGGACAGGCAGATGCAGCAAGAAGGACAACAGAAATATTGGCCAGGAAAAAATTAAGGTCTACAATGAGAGGGCATGTGAACTTAGGCAATTTGAGGGTTAGATGGCACTAAGGAAGAGACAATCTCTAGGTTTCACATGGCTCAGTTCCATGTAAGAAATTCCCTGTCTTTAATTGAATGTAGCCTGTGATAATGGAGTAGGATTTTGGAAGAGCTAAGGTACCAAGAACTTCAACATGGAAGATCCTTTGACTTCTGAAGTTTTGTTAATGTAAAACGCCACAATCTTAACATGGCTGAGCCATGCAGAATCTCTTTGTACTTGCAGCTCACTAAGCCACTTCAACTCAGCATTGCTTTCTAAAACACATAATCTGGCACAAGACTGAATCTCTCATAAGGCACAGCACCAAGGCCATCTTCTTAAAAATCCTTATTATGAGAGGAAACATTAAATTTCATTTATAGTTTAATGTTTATAGCACTCCCAAAGTACAGGAAGCCTAAGGGAAACCCTTTCTTAATCTGTAAAATGTTGAATTTATACATTACATCTTTTAGCAAAATGACAAGCTATGAAAATTCTGCACATTCCTATCTCTTAATTTAAAGATGTATCAACATGAGGTTCATCAGATGAGAGCAGAAGGCCAAACAGCTGCATTACTCCCCAGCTACCAATAAAGATAAAATTCTGGGAAAGGGCAAACCAAGGGAATGAGTCTGTGGACTTCTGCTCTCCAATGCCTTTCAAATAAGCCAGTGTGTCTCCTTTACTGGGATTTTCAGATATACTCTTTTGTATCTTTGAGAATATTTTCCTTTGCACCCAATCACATCCTGTCATTTAGTGAGTTTAAGTGTAAGCATTCACATCCTGGCCAATCTACTGATTGGTTCCATGTTATTCCAAATCTATGAAAATCTCCAGTAGTGACCTGACCATTAAACCAAGCTGTAAATTAGACAGATTGGATTAGCATTTTCCTCTAGAGAAGCAGCATGCTTCTTTATTCAGTATAAAGGCTTCATACTGGTGTGCTTCTTTAGGCATAAAGACAAGAATATATTAAAATCAACAATGGTACAGATACTTGAACAAAGCATTATATATATCACTTATTTCTCCTAGAAGCATCTTGTGCTCTTTGGATTGTAGCTGTGCTGGTACTTGACTCTATTTGTTTCACAGAAGAAAGTGATGCAGGAAGTAGAAGACAACATGATAAAAATAGCTAAGCTTTCCCCATTGGAATTTCAAAATGTGAGAGAGTGGAGAAAACACTTCCCCCATCCCTTGGGAAAATTAGTCCTATTATTGCCAGCACAAAACCCAACATCTTGTCTAGCATTAAATATTTCTCTGGGTCAAAATTACTTGAAGAAAATATTTCATTTTCCAAAGGCTTTCTATTTTGGGTTTTCAGTGTGGCCATTTACAGAGCAGGAGACACTTTATTTTTTTTTTTGGTCAGAGTACAGTGTTTAATTTTACTTAGGCTACCACCCCTTCCCAGTCTCATAAAAAGGTTTACATACAATGGATCACAGAGACCATAAACTAAAGACAAAGACCTACACAATACTGTTGAGATAATCCTTTGTGCTCTGCACATACCGGTGCTGTATAATATTTGAGGAAAAGCACAATAAACTATTTCAGACATCTGTTTTTAAGGTTGCAGAACACTACAATGTAAAAAGCAGATGCTAAAAGGCATTCACATTTCCACCAACTTTAAATGATCCTGGGTCTTGAGGGGAGATCACCAAACTGAGTAAGTGCTCCCCAATTGACAACAGTAGCACAATGTTAAATGAGACAGATTCTCATGCTGCCAGTATGTTGTACTGTCATGATTTCTTTGCTCCACATGTGATGAAAAAGGTGGTAAGTGGAGTTTGACAACCACGCATGTGCATTATCATATTTACTGTTAATTCTATTATTACGTGCTACATGAGACTTCAAGTCCTGTTTCAAAAAGCACAGCATCTGCTTAGTGGGATTTACACTGCTATCTCTACTCATCAGAGAGTGTAAATTCTAAATAAAACTGCTTACTATAGATATAGTTTGGTGATTCCTTCCAATATATTATATACTTTATCAAAAACCAATTCAGGGATCATGGCATAATGAAGCTGAGACAAAGCAGCTTTCAGGTAGCTGCTCAGCACTGCTCCTTCTGCCCTGTTTTCTTTTCCTTAAATGAAAGGAAACAAAGGTTCCTGTTTGTTCTCTAAATCTCCTGCCAACCACACAGCATCCTCCAATGCAAGCCAAAGGCACAATGGCCATCAGCAACATAGGTGGGCTTTGGTGAAAGCAAATGCTTCACTAAAGGACATAGTTTCTTTCAGGCAAGTAAAACAAACGCATTAGTTCACCTGCACAATTTGTGACAGTCACTCAAATTCTTTATCGTCTTGAGTAGGATGTTTTAGAAGCCTTTTCAAACTCCACATCTACAGATTCTGAAGAACACATTGAGGTGAGGATAATTTGTGTATTTTTAATCCAAAATGTAAATAATAATTTTCCTTTAATGAGAAGGAGAACTGTAAGGCCTTTCAGGTCCAATACACTTGTACAGAGTTTAAAAATGCTCTTTCATCTGCTACCTCTTTCGACCATCCTTTCTGTGCTCTGGAGTTTGTTTGTTCTTTATGACAAAGACTGTTGCAGAGTACTCCAGGACTTTGTGGAGGCACTCCGCCATCTACAAAGCAAAGATATTCTTCAGCTCCTTTGCAGTACACGACTCAACAGTGAGCTTCATAGTGGGCTTCCAGCCAGAACTCTCCATTAGTGATCTTGCTGCACTTCAAATTCTAGCATGAAAACATTTGGGGGAGTTGTTAGCTTTTTTGTTTGTTGGGGTTTTTTCTTTTTTTCTAAAGGTTTCTAAAGCATATTCTTCAAAGAAGCTCTGTCTTATGTCTACTTACTGCAAAATGAAACAGTAATCTCCATACACCTAATCAGATGAAAAACATATTGAGTTGTTTTTTTCTTTCAGTTGTCAAAGAGAACCTGTCACTGTCTCTGCTTGTGCTATAAGTTGTCAGTCAATAGCTGTCAGCAAGCTAAATTTTGGAGAAGCTAAGGCTCTGCCCTACAGATTGTGTTCTTGAAGCTGAGTATAATGGCAATTAACTACAGCCTAGGTAATAATGCCTGAAACCTTGGCTCAATTCACTCTTACTCTGGAGCAGGTAAGGGGGAAACTAACATCTAAATCAGCTCACCACATGGCAATACCCTGGGTAGTTTGGTAGTGAATAAGAAGGTGCTTAAAGACCCTGTTCTCAGGGCTCATGATCTCAACATTTAAATTACTTGGGACTTTATAAAAGATTTCAGTAGGAGTTTTTCTCTGAGAACATGGTTAATTAATCCATATTCTGATGACTATGCACTAGTATGGGGACAGGTCTCACTACAGCCTTGTTCACCACCCTTCTTCCCATTCACATACTCCTGGTGAATAACAGCTTGGAGGCAATATAAAAGTATTCTGAACAAACTTACCACTGGTAAAACCTGTTTTGATGAAAAAATTACAAAAACTCCAGATGTCATCTTAGCACAGGACTAGCTCAAAAAGGATCCAATGCCTTTATGACCAATTATGGTCAAAGAAGCTTTTGTTTTGATAAAAGCAGGTTTGACGATAGCTGTCTCCAGAAGGAGGATGTAATGTTTCCTATATGACATACCTTCTGTATTGTGTCTTGTTTTCCTGTGTTCTTTCTTTTCCAGGTTCTATTTGACTCTCAAATATTTTCTTGGGTGATATCCCATTTTTGTTTTATTGCTTTATGTCCTTAGAATAGCAGACCATTTATACTATATGTTGGAAAAATGTCTCTTTTATGGATGTTCTCTCTCCTGTGCTAAGGAGCAGAAAAATTAATTTACCAATCTGACAGGACTGAGATTAAATGTAAAGGACTCTCTTAAATATCCAATTTACAAGAAAAAAATCTATTAAATAAACCTTGGACATTTGGCATTAAGGTTTTTCTTGCTTGGTATAAGTATATCTAGGGCTAATGATGCATGGTTCATCATGAATATTCATACATGTGTGAAAAGGATTAAGAATACATGTTTTCTTTGTTCTACATCCTAGGTATTTTGTATTCATATTAGTTTATGCAGAGTTTGGACAGGTGAGAGGGGTACTCACCTACATATTCTGGAGGTGAAAAGTCAACACACACAAATACACACAAATATTCCCAGTGTGCCAGGTGAAGTTACCTCTGCTGCACCCAGAGGTGGTGCTGCAGGTCCCTTGTGGCTGGCTCCTGAACAATCACTGCCAGATGGAAGGTGATAGCTAATAAGAATGGCATGAGAAAAGAGCAGAGCCTATGTGTCAAGCTATCAAAGCATCTCATCACAGTTCTGTCTCTGCAGGGTGTATTCCAGGTACACAAACACTTCACAAAGCAATGGAAGAAAATCCACATGCTGCAGGATGCCTTTCAAAGTTCACGTGTGTCTTTTCCTTGAGAAAGAGTTTGTTTTTACTCTACATGACAAGCACCTCAAAACCTCTTACAACTGCACAAGTATCAGAGCAGATAAAACCTTTATCTGAGCAGAGAAAAGAGAAGGGATGCACAGCCCCATGGGTTCAACCACATCATGAGACAATAGTCTCTGCCATCCTGCCAGAGCTTATGGATGGATCTTTAAAACACCTCTACCCATGTTGTTAGATGTTTGATTGCACTCAGTACAGTATGGTCTGTGCTGAGTGTGAATCCTCATCTACACACAGCTAAAATGACAGATGCTGACGTTTTGGAGGCAAATATGGGTATCTCAGTGAGACAATGGTTTGTAAACCACTGAAGGTGAGTATATACCTCTGACAGTAATCATTCTGTATGAAGCTGACTCACATAGATGGCAGCTGGTAGCAGTTCATTTCTGTCTGAGAACCTAAATTAGTCAAACAAAGCTGTAATAAGGCTTTTCGGAGCTCAAGCACCATTTCTTACCATGGCCTCAGGACCTCCTCTGACTTTCTCACTGGCATGGCCAGACTTGTCCTAGCATGCTTGTCCTTTTCAATGACTGGCAACTTCTTCCAGATGTTCCCACTACAGCTGTCACAGCCCAGAAACCTGGGCATGTTTGTACCCATACGGCATCCTTTTTTTATTGCTTTGTTGAACACATCTATTGAAAGAACATATTTGTAGGAATCAAGTTTCATTTCTGAATAATTAAATACAATAAAATAAACTAAGTGAATTCCAATGAATAATTCAAGCAGCTGTAATATTTGAATGTGTAATCTGCCAGAGTGTTACATGATCTTATTTCCACTTGATTCCTGAAAGGAAGTGCCTTACAAGCAATGGTACATAAAGTTGTCTCTAAACACAGACACCATCCATCGTAAACGTTTAATTTCTAATCATGAATTACAGCACCTGTTTTAAGTGATCAGCTACTAAAGGATGTATAAAAAAAAAAAAAAGAGGACGGAAATAGGGGTTTCTTTCAAAGAAGATTATTTCCTGCTGTTGAATTTCTACATCTCAATAAAGTACCAATTACAGTCTTTGTTCTTGCAGCATCTACTGTATATACAGCTGAAAACTGAAACAAAGATCTTAGCAAGAATTTCAGTTACAGTACCAAGTATTTCAACCTCGTTTTGCATGCACTGTGATTCAAAGCGTTAACTATCTGTTTACATGTGATATCCTACAAAACAGGGCCCACAAACCTTTGTTTCCTTTCTCAGTGCTTTTTTCATCAATCTTGTCTACTATTACAATTGCTTTTAGTGTTCCTGATAATTTGTAAAATGTCATATTATTTGCACACACCCATATTCACCTGCAAAAAATATAATTCATGGATCCCCTATGAAAAATTCCCTCTAATCAGAATAATACCTTAAGAGTTAAGTGACAGATACTGAATAATGAGGAGTCAGCAATAACCGGTAAAAGTCAGTGCCTAACTAAAAATAAATAAAATGCAGAGGAAAGTAAAAATAATAGGATATAACAGATAAGGGGCGGGGGGGAAGTGGGACACTTTTGCAATTATTCACATGAAGAAAAATGGGGAAAAATTTACTGCGGATCAGTTTCTCAGGGAGTTTGGTCCAAGTCTCACTGGCAAAAGCGATGAGGCAGACTTCAGAAATACGCAGCAAGGAGAAAGACATAAAAAAATGGAGTGAGGGGAAGGACTTCATGCCACTTTTTCCTTTTGGCCTTTATACTCTACACACATTTTCCTTACCCTTACTCATACACGTTCGTCTGGGGGAAATGTTGGGATTGGGAAGTGATCCATGAGAATGAAGCAGCTTGAAAAGCATTATATTAGTCTGTGGAATAAGTAATACTTCAACCAAATGAAGTAATGGAAACCACTTCACCCAAGTCATTTAAAATTGGACTGAATAAGGCACTGGAGATTATGTTGAAGGGAACAATTCTGCATTGGCAGGAGTATGGACAAGATGACTTAATAGATCCAGTGTCCATGTGCCAAATCCTGAGATCCGGATCCAGTTTTTATTACTCTATCTTTACTCAAGTTGAACTTCCATTCACGTTATTGGGAGCTCATTCTGACACAAGGAAAAAATAACCAAGAGCTTCAGGATTTATGTGTAAAACTGTGAATAAAACTTAACTTGTTGCATAATAATTATGAAGCATGAGGGTAAAAATAATGGATCTATAAAGAGCACTCCTTGAATTATTCCTAACAATCTGATCAGAAAAATTACAGCTTATCTAGTTTAATTGGTTAAGACACACAAGAAGCAGTGAAAACCCTACTGCTCACATGAAATATGTCTCTGTGTATATGTTATGCTGTTCCTGAATTTGGTGAAAATATCTGTGAATACAATATTACAATGAAAATTAAAGTTTAATTATGCTTTGCTATTTAAGCATGGGAACAGTATTAGAAGCTTACATTAAAAAACACATAATGCAAATATATGCAACAGCATTTTTTCCTTTTCTTCATTAAATATCATTGTGGTATTTCAATGCAAATGGTAGAAGGTTTAGGGTAAATTAAGTCTATTTTCTTTGGTTGAGAAGTGTGTGTAAAGGAATCAAGGGTCTTCAGAGATTCTGCTTAACTCTGTTTTGTTTTAGTTTTACAGAAAAATAGCACTAATTAAACCAAAATTAGTCTATAAATGCTATTAACACATTTAAAATGAGAGATTTGAGTGTTCTCTGGGGACAGAGACATGTATTATGTACATAAGGGTTGGTTTAGATGCGGTTAAATAGTTCCAATTTTCACTTCATTCCCATTCACACCTGTCGCCTGCTTAGATTATTCCTGGCAAGGAAATGGTGAATGAGTTCTCCCTGGCACACTATAGAAAGATCACAGACAGAAAAATCAAAGGCCATATTAAGTGCATTGAGGGAGAAAAAAAAGTCAGAAAGATAGCTGAAGTAGCAAATTCTACATTTTGTAACTTATAGAGATATACATTATTTATATTAAATTTTCCAATATGGTGGAAAGGATTGAGAACTGTAGGACAGCAGAATTTCTTCCTTCCCAATAAGAGGTCATGTTAAAAGCTGGTTGGGATCTTATTAAAAATTTTTACACCATACTGAAAGTTTTAAAAGAAGCTTTCTAATATTCATGATTTTAAGAATTCTTGTTTATGCCTATACTGAGCACTAGTCCGTATGAAGGGATAAGATTTTTCTTATATCTTTCTAGACTAAGGTTATTGCCCAACACTATAAGGCTACAAGAAGTCGTATGTTCTCAGAATGGGAAGAAGAGAAATCTTATCTCTTCCTTCTTTCTTTCTTTCTTTCTTTCTTTCTTTCTTTCTTTCTTTCTTTCTTTCTTTCTTTCTTTCTTTCTTTCTTTCTTTCTTTCTTTCTTTCTTTCTTTCTTTCTTTCTTTCTTTCTTTCTTTCTTTCTTTTGGTTTTTTTTTTTTGTTTTGTTTCTTTCTTTCTTTCTTTCTTTCTTTTTTTCTTTCTTTCTTTCTTTCTTTCTTTCTTTCTTTCTTTCTTTCTTTCTTTCTTTCTTTCTTTCTTTCTTTCTTTTGGTTTTTTTTGTGTGTTTTGTTGTTTTTTGTGTTGTTTGTGGGGTTTTTTGTTTGTTTTTGGTGTGTTGTTTGTGGGGTTTTTTTGTTTGTTTTTGGTTTTTTATGGTTTGCTTTGGGGGTCTTTTCCCAGATCTACATAGCAGCTGTAGGAAAACTGGCACATTACCTTTAAAAATACCATGAAATCAAAGTGAAACTCATTAGTGAGTACATACAGATATGGGGGAAAGTGTTGTGGTGACCATGAGCATGGGGAACCAGGAGGGAAGACACACAGACATAGTTATTTTTTATATTGTTTGCTTGCATTAAAACTTCACAAAGACCAAAGCATGTATCAAGTCTCCTGCCGGGGTTTTCAAGCACAACACAAAATAAGTAATTGCTGACTATAGAGCTTATGGTCTATACAATGACCAGAACTGCTGCACTCCTCCCCAGCTTCAGCTATACCCTGTAGATGCACCTGATTTCTTGGACCATCATTATTTTTAAACCAAATAAAATGTCTCTCTGCTTCTTTAGGTATGGAAGGCATTGCTTTCACAGTATGCTTCATCTGGAACTGTATTTAAGTAAACTCAAGAGAACTCTATATAGGCAATGCAAAATCATGTGTGATTTTTTTTTGTTGTTGTTTCAATAGACAAGGCTTGAGTAATGTCAGGGTTTATGGCTTTTATTTTATTTGGAGGGACTACTTTTTAAAGGAAGCAGGAAGCAGTCTTTGGACACAGTAAGTCACAATGTATAAATAGCTCTACTGAGAGTATAACAAAGACTCTTTTGTGCTCTTTCACCAGCACAGCCAATCACATATGCAACTTAGTAACATAAAAATACCTCATCCTGACTTATGACACCTATATCTTACAAAAAAATTAAGATATCCATTTAGAACTTCTATCAAAAACACATTATTTTTTGTGCATTTCTTATGAGAAGTCATACAGAAGCTGAAATTATTTTCTTTAATAATTGTAGAGAAATAGAAGAAATTTGCTGTTGTTTGATTGCAAAGTAGAACATACAGTTAATTCATCTTAAATTGGAATACATTTGTGGAAATATGCTTCGCCATATGGTTTCATATTTATTTCTGCAAGGTGAATACAGTGACAGCATTTTTTTCAAATTAGAATCCACAATTTTTTTTATTAAATCAAAACCAGTGGAGTTTCTTCTTAGCAAGCATTTGGGACCTCATTTTAAGCCATTTTAAGGAGGTCTGAAGTTTATTGGATTTTAAATATATCCTTCTCTCCATCACGAGTCTTTTAAAGGATAGTTTAATCTGTCTAATTTACATTCAGGAATTTCATTTTACATGCCAGGCTCTGGGACTGTCAAATCCTTTGGCTTTTCATTCTTATCAAACATAATAAAACAATCATATATAACCAGTAGGATGTATTTTTTTGATTTTTATCCAAATATCATTTTCAAATCCAATTTAGGTCATGTAGGATGCCAATTTTGTACAGTTGAGGAGTTAGATGGATTTTCCAAACGAAGATTATCAGTAGTAAGTATAAACATATGTCAGTTCATTAACTCTTTAAATAAAATATCCAGCACATCAAACCTCATTCCCTCCTACACTTTCATATAGTACAATAGGTCCTACTTGAGACTCTATAAAGTCCTGATAGAAAAACTCCCCAAGCCAGTAGGAATAATTGGCTTTTCTAGTACGGTTTGTACTTGGGCAAACTCTAATACATCCACATATTTTACTGAGTGGGCTTGATCACATTTTGCAATTTGGGACAGATAAAGATCCCATGGAGCCTATTCCAGCCACTGCTTAGAATGGCTTCCAGTAAAATATTCTCTAGCTGCTCCATAACATAAAGTGTTATTATGTCCTACTTACAAACAAGGACAGAAGGTAAATTTGCCTATTGTCAGTCAATAATTCCTCTTCCCCTTCTCCCTTGCAAATATAACTCTGCATTTTTATCTATGTAAAGAGCTTTGCCCCATTGGTCAAAATCAATAAAGATTCTACACAAAGTGTTGATTTGTATTCCTTAATCAAGAGAATTCTTTTCCCCCACTGTTATGATAGGGTTCAGAGAATATTTTTTCTTCCTGTATTTTGAAAATGAAAGGTTCTTTTATTTCCAACTTTAGGAGCAACCAAATCTAAATCCATGCTAATCCCTAAAGTCAAGTAAATCCTAATGACTCCTTAGAAGTAGTACTAATGTTACCAATTACTTTCTTCCTCTGCTCAGTGTTATGCAAATTGATACTAACCAATAAAAGTGGGTTTGCTGCAAATGAATTAGATGGTACCAAAAACCAGTAATATACCCAACTTGAATTAAGTCCTAAGCATTTTATTCCTTGTACACAAAGAATATTTTAAGATTAATAATGTATTCACATATTCCTTAGGCTTAGTGAAAAAAAAGAGTCTCTCTTTAGAGGAGCTTTGTACTCTACTGGGGTTAGATGGGGATTCTACCAAATCCAATACACAATTCTCATTAACATAAACCAGGTGAAGTTTTACTGTTACCTAGGTGTAAGTAAAAGCTGTTATGTAGAATTTCTTATCTCATGTACATGAATCTGTTTAGACATACAAAAAGAGGAAAATCCCTCCTTTTCTCAGTCTTCAAACAAAAAGAAAAAGAAGACTGACATTGCTGGTTCTTCAAGAAATTGCTACTTCATTAAATCAATCCTTGCTAATTTTTCAACCTCTCTTTTCTGCAGCCAGCCAGTCATACAGTACCCAGTTGCTCTTGAGCCCAGTCCACCCCGTGTCTTATACTGATAATAAAAATAATTTAGAAGCCTACACCACTTATTTTAAATGCAGGGATAGCGTAATCTGTCAAACAGACAACAGTACTTCTCAGCACCTTTCCACAAGAATGGAGCACAATATTCAGTCCTAAATACATGCAGATTCAAACATTCAAAATCTTTTTAGCAACCACATCTGTGGACTTAAAGGAAAATGTGAATAATAACTCAGAGTGGTAAGCCTGTTTCACTAGTATGGCCCTAAGTCAGAGTACCTCAGAGTAGCCTTTTCCCTAGGCCAAACAAGAAAAGGGAGCAGGATTCACATCATCTTCCTGCATCGATCCGTAAGCAATTAATCTGCTCTGCCTTGAACAGCCAACATATTAACCTTTATGTCAGCTCATTTGTAGCAGCTAGTTGTTACAGTTCTCCATTAAAACCTTTGCTCATCTCCTATTGCTATAACCCAGTTCCTGCCTCCAGTGACAGAGAGAGGAGGAAAGTAAGCACCCAGGTGATGCCCACATGCTATTGTCTGGGCTTGAGTAGACGTGAGGAAAACCTTGATATTTGTCCATCTCTGGGTCTCTCCCAGAATAAAGGTGGTTAGGACAGCATAGTTCCCAACTCCCTTCAGAGCCTGTGGGCCAATATTCATCGAAGTCAATGATATTACAGTAAGTAAAAGTATGATCTGTACTCACATTGAGTGGTATGGAGTCATCAACAAACATACAGGGCTGGAGAGATAGCTCTTCCCAAATATATAACCTGGGATTTTTATATTGCATCTCCTGGGTTCATCAGAACTGAACTGAATCCAGAAAAGAGAAACAGAAAAAGAGAACACACAGGTTTAATAGCAACCTGTCATAAGTCAGGTCAAAGAGACATGGAGGCTTGATTCTGATTTCAGGATAGGCCATGTTCACAGTTCCTGATTGCATTTTCATCAGCTATAATTCTGAAAGTCTTTATCACCTCTACCAGAAGTGAAAATAAATATTAAAAAATACACTTCGATATCTCACAATATCCACACTTCAACAATCAAGTAAATAAGATTCATTTTACATTCACACTTGAATTACTGTTATACAGCCAACAAAAACAAAATATGAAGCCTTACTGAAGAGCAGTTTTAATTTGATAGCCTTTCTGAAGTGTCTGGGGATATCTGCTGTCTATGAATGCTGCATAAATTCTGCCATTGTTTTCTACAGTTCTGCAAAAGGAGAACTTCCAAGTGTTGTTCACAGCAGGAAATGCCTTCAGCCTATTTCTACCCACAACTAATAATTCTTAAGTTAATATCTGGTGGGCCTCTCCAAGCATTTCAAAATTGTATGCTTTCTGCAGTGGTCTGGTAAGGAATATACGACCTAAAAAAATTGGTAGCATGAGTTGTGACATCTCATAATGACATGTTCTCATGTCAGTTTTGTTTACTGTATCAGCGGTGCAAGTTGTGATTAGAAAAAAGTAGCATACAGCGATTAAAAGAGATGTTTTTCTTTTTAGGACTTCTTTCTCTTTCTTTGCAATTAAAAAAAAAATCTTACTCTGATCACTGCTATCCTACTTCTCCTCCATGGTTTCTCAAATCCCTCCATCAAAAAGTGTTGATGGTATTCATCAAGATTTAGAATACAAGAATTTTCTATTTTATTTATCACTGCATTAAACTTGCTTCCCTTTCATAAGAAAGTTTCACACTACCTACCATATTATTATACAAGACCACTCTTAAAATATCCCTGTATTTACAAACTTTTTATATGCCATAATACTAAAAGAGTTGCATATGCAACATTGAACTGTAAGTCCAGTCATTATGTTAACAATAAATAAGCTACTAAGGAATATTTACAAAGAAATATGAAAAACAAGGCATAAGTAGCATGTTTATATTCAAATGGATATATCAATCCAGACAAAAATTAATGAACCATGTGCTGATCATCTCATTTTCATCTTGTCCACCAAGTTTTTGCACCTTTCTACTTCTATCACTCATAAGCAGAAGTTGACGTGCTGAAGTGGGTGACTGCGACCACTTATGCTAGCTGAGGAACTTGTTCTAAATTTCTAGCCACACTTCATTTAAGACTTAATAATACACATCCTACCAAATAAATCTATTTGATGCTATGAAAAGTGTATTAGGAAGCTAAACTAGATAATTTTTAAAGAATTTGGGTTTATTTTTTAAGGAAACATGCATGCTGGAAGATACTTTTATTTCCTAAAGTGCATTTTTTTCTACAAACTTTTTAAAGTTTAAAGGCATAGAAACTCAAAAACTGCAGAGTAAAAGATGAAGCATTAAATTCTCATTGTGGTGTACACTAGAGTCATTTGGATGATTAGGCAAAAAATGAATATTCAAGCTACTGTCCTGTTCTTTACATTTTAGCACTAGCTTTGGGATAATGCATTTCAGAAGCAGACAATACCCACTACATTAGAAAGAGATTACCTTAAGTCTTCTTTATGAAAAAACAGGGAGAAGCAGGAACTTTAAGCTCACAGCTATGTCTGTTTTAACTGTGCTGACCCCATTTGTTTTTCACTGCATTGGTGCTGAGAGCTTTGCTCTGATTGAAAGGTCAAAGACTGGAGGAGCTATTCCTTACAGACTGTGTTCTTATTTCTGGGTATTTGGTCATAGTATGCTACATGTTCACCAAATAGACCTGGGCTTATATTTTTCAGATTCCATTCTTTAGAAAAGAAAGAGTTGTCCTCTTTCAATACAAAAGGCTAAAAAAATCAAGTCAAAGTACAAAAGTTACAATTCCTCAGTGTGTCTACTCTATCCTTATTTGTTCCATTTTTGAGTGACTGAGCATTTGATTCAGCTCAGGCAGCCACCACTCCCATTTCCTGAGCCTCAGCCAGGTCTCTCAGGCCCATTCACAATTCCAGCACTAACTTTCCATAATTATTTTATTTCCTTAATCTTCCCAATGGCTGGTTCAGCCCCAGGTGGGCCTCATTCCTCTCCAAGTTCAATAAGACAGTCTCTTACTCCCTCTGCTCTCCTGTCTCCTCCAATTTTGATTTTTGTTGGCAGCCTTACAATATCTCCTGTCCTCTCTCTTATGCACACACAAACACATATATGCACGCACACACAATAGATGGGAAATACCATTTTGAGAAAAACAATGGCAAGTGCAATTTTCCACACCTCAAAAAGAACCAAAAGCTGGGAAAAAAAAAAAAGACTATGAGGGAGAAAAGGGGACCACAAAACTGTAAATAAAGGGGAGGGGAAAAAGAAGAGTATGAATATATCAGTAGCAAAACAGTGAAAAAAACGTTACTCATATATATAAGGGTGAGGGGAAAAAAAGTAAGTTATAGCGGCAATGAGGAAAAGATAGGAAAAGATATAAAAAATAGAAAAAAATTAAGCCCCAAATAACCTAAAGCTCAATGTAGCTTTGCAATTTCTACCTCTCTGTCCAAAATTTCTATCTCTAGAAGTGTTGAAAAAGATGCAAAAAACTCCAAGCAGTTTCATCTTATTGTCTCAGTCTTAGCTTACCACACAGTATTCCCAAAGCTGAAAATGTTAAATGCTTGAGCCTTCCCTCAGCTTTTTCCACATGTTAACCTGGAGTGCAGTACATATTATGCAAGTGTAATGCTGCATGCTACACCCAGGTGTAGCATCTAACTGCAGTCTTCAGAGACTAAGTCTGTTGGCTGCAGCTTAATAAGCTATTTAAATACATGGCTGATTTAAAGCAATGGCTGAGTCTAACCTGCAGAAGCCGGGTGTGCCTCCCAGCCCCTACAGCCATGTGTGTGCGTGTCTGTGTGTGTCTGTGTGTGCCCCAGCTGCACCCTGGCTTCTTGCTCACTCCCTTCAAGCCTTCACCCCCACGCTCCAGTTTCCGGCCCAGCCAGGTCCCCCCCGGATGATCAAGGACTGGGTCATGGAGCACACCCCACGACTCAGACAGAGCCTCTGGGAGTCATCGAGTGTTATGTTTGCAGCAGCCTGAAGCAGAGCTTTGACTCAGAGTAATTATCTTGTGAGCTGAGCCTTGTAAGAATATTGTCCACTAATAGTTTTGCCGTGAAAGAGCATATCTTTTCTCACTCTCAAAAGCAGAAATAAGTTCAGTTCATTTTTTAAAGAAATTACTTTAACAGCTTGTGCCATATTTAGGAAAAGGAATATAAGCGCACACCAGGGCCAGTCTGGTAACAAAGGACACACATTGGTTTGGTAAAAGCAGCCAGAGCACTCACATGGCCACATCGCCATGCACTGCACTGAAAGTGTGCTCATAGGTGTCAGTAGTTCATGCTTGGCCATCTGTATTTTGTCAACAATAGCAATTCACTTTTTAATGAATGTTTAAAGTCTCAATTCCCACAGGAGTAACAGCTACAGAGAGCATCAGCTATTGCTGAAAGAACAGGGATTCTAGGAATAAACAGAATATTGTGGAATGGCAAATGGGAACCAGTGACCTCATTATTCTGGAAAATGTCTCTTTTTGAACCACAAGGAATTCTGACAATTGTAAAGGTTTAGTCATGAACAGCAGAGTTTTGCAGAGATAGAGTGAAAGCAAAATTGAGCCCCCTGTGTACTTATGGCAGTTCTTTATTATGTGCCATATATTATCATGTTGTGTTGTGTTTTGCTTTATCGTTGTTGCATCTTTATTAGAGGTGGGCCAGAAATAAAACCCAGATGTAAACATACCTGCACTTCCAAGGCACTTGGCTTAAGTTAAGGGCACAGCAGCTGAAAGCTATCCTCAGCATGTATTCTTCTAGAATATTTATATTCTTCTTCTCTTAAAGTAAAAACAAGGAAAACATTTAAAATAGCAAATAAAATCTTGCTGCTGTAAAATAATTATGTATAATGTTGTTTGCTGCATTTTAAAAGAATCTGGCCATACAGGTATGGGTAATGATTCTGACTTTAAAGAGGAGAGCAATTTTGCTCTCTAGTCTGCAGAATACAAAGAATGCAGGACACATTCTTGTCCTTAAATCTAGGGATTTCCTTTGTTTAGGCTTATTAGGCGAATTACAGACTGGTGTCTTGCAGTCAGACAGTGAGGTCTGCACTGGATTATTGAGTTGTAGGACACAAAACCATATAAAGAAAGAGATGTCATTATTCCAACGACAATGGAGGAGAAAAATATCCACTGCTGACAGGCCCACTTACTCATTAGTCCATTGGTGTCAACATACATAGTGGCAGAGACAGACTAGGTTAGGAAAGAGTTTGGTACATCTGGTTAAAAGGGAAGTGTGAGAGCTAAAGGGGGGCAAAATACTGTATGTCAATATTTGCCCTACTGAGGAAGAGCAGACACGCATTGGAACTGAAGGATACAATATATAAAGAAGTAAGTAACCACATGCAGTATTTCAGCCCTGCCCCAGCTGTAAAACATTATTTGAAGTTATAATAGTTGTGCAGCTGTGGGAAGGTGAGGGTCATCCATTTTACATACATATTCAAATTAAGAATGCAAGGCTGCTGGCACAGAGCATCAGCAATGATATGGCCTCAAAGGTAGGAATGTACAGAAAGACAGACAAAATCTCTTTTTGTTTTCTCCTTTGGAGGTGGATGTGAACTTTTTCACTCCTCTCTTACTTGTGCACAGTTAAGCCTGAAGGTGGAAAATTATGAGTATCCTGAGCAACAGAAGTACAGATACACAGAAAATTCAAGAATTAAAATAAGAAAAAAAAATAAAAAACAACACATACAAAAAGGCCTGATTTACACTTAAATCAGCTGGTGTCTAAATACCCTAACTGCTTTCTTTTTCAATATTCAATTGTGTTTCTTGAATCCCACATCTGGTCATGGATGCCCTGACTAGACTTTTCTTATGTTCCATCTGGATCAAGAAACTAGATGTTTTCCACATATGAATATGCCTGCACAGCAATACACAGGTCATATGTACCTCAACTAGCTCTTAATGAAAAAGTCTGGGTACCAGAAGCTCATAATTTATTGCTCCTCACTGACTATTTATCCTCTTTTGATTTGTCTTCACAACCTTCCACTATGACAAAGGAAAACAGAATTACTGAGGTTAGAAGGCCTCAGAAGATAATCTACTATGAACCCCTGCTCAAAGCAAGCTCAGCTAGACCAGGTTGCTCAGGATCATGTTCAGCTGCAATTCCAAATATCTCCATGTACAGAGACTCCACAAACTTTCCAAGCGTCCTGTCCTAGTGTTTGACTACCCTGACCACGGTGAAAGGCTTTTTTCTTATGTTTAAATGTAATTTCTTCTGTTTGAGTGTAGTAATTTTCTCCTGTGCTGCTGGGGCTCAGGCTGTGCAAGCTCATGGCCTGCCCTAGGCAAAGCTCCCAGCTCTGGCTCTGCCTGCCCTTCTCTTCATACAACTGGAGTTCAGGCTCTTGCAGCTACAAGGTCTTGGACAAGATCTCATCAAACTCCTTTCCTTGTCTCTGATGCAATGCAGTCTGTAGCCCTCCTGCAGCTCATTTACTTGGTGACACAGATCCTCTATTAGTGCACACTTCCTGCAGCTAAGGACTCCGTCTTCTCCAGCCCCAGCATCATGTTGTGCCAGGCAGGCAGCTAAACTGCTCACTCACCCACCCCCAGAGCAGGATGGGGAGGGAATTCGGAAAAAAAGTAAAAATCATGGGTTGAGAAAAATACAGTAATAAGACAGGGCAGGAAGGACGGAAGGAAGGAAGGAAGGAAGGAAGGAAGGAAGGAAGGAAGGAAAGAAGAAAAGAAAAAAGAAAAAATGAAATA
>VXAX01001930.1:126751-189317 GCA_013399835.1 Leptocoma aspasia
GAAGGAAGGAAGGAAGGAAGGAAGGAAGGAAGGAAGGAAGGAAATTAAAAATCAATAATAGTAATAAGAATAATTAGAATACACAAACAAGTGATGCATTTGTTTACCACCTGCCAACTGACGGCCAGCCAGTTCCTGAGCAGTGGTCCCCAGCCTGTCTTCTCCATAGTTTATGTGCTGTGCATGGCACCATATGGTATGGAACATCCCTTTGGCTAGCTGGGTTCACCTGTCTTGGCTGTGTTCCCCCTCAATTTACTGTGTCCCCCAGCCTACTTGCTGGTGGGGTTGGTTGGGGTGAGCAGCTGAGAAGTCCTTGACTTAGTGTAAACACTGCTTAGCAACAACTGAAACTTCAGTGTGTCATCAACATTATTCTCATACTAAATCCAAAACACATCACTGTACCAGCCACTAGGAAGAAAATTAGCTTTATCTCAGTTAAAACCAGTGAGACATCTCTGCACCCATGAACCTGTAAAGCTCCATCCACCCTTGGGAATTCAGGTTAAGTTAAGGACAGAGGAAGATGCTTTAGTGGTTCTGCCCCATGAGAGGTCAGCACCACTGCTGAGTGTGTACACTACCCTCCACAGTTTCTGGCCCCTTTCTGTGCTCCCTTCTGCTCAAATTGACACAGACTGCTGCATCTTCTGGTTGCACCTGTTAGCTGCACTCTGTCACACATCTGTGTCACACAGGTATGCTTAAATCTCCTGTGGGACATAACCCAGATGGTTCTCTTAGCACAAGACTGGCAAGACACATATTCCTAAAAATACAGTAACAGATGCAGCCTACAACAGTGCCAACAGAAACCCTTGGGAAGTAATTCTTCTCATGGGGGTTTGACATTATTTGATGTCAAGTCAAATTTGAAAAAAAATATTTTGATTTTAGGTGTTTCATTGGCCAGCTAGTCAACTATTCTAGATACTGGTTTGAAACAGGAATGGGAATCTAGACACCTAACACAGGGGACAAGTTAGTCTCTACAAATCAGAAGAAAAATACTTGAAGGCAATTATAATTATAACCTATTGAAATTTCTGGAATTTAGATCCAAAAAGATTGATGGCCCTAAATGCTACAGATGATACGAGTTCCAGGTCCTTAAATCTCCAAAGACCAGGCATTTAGCTGCACAATGCATCTGCTCAATGCATGAATGTATGCAAAATTGGTTGTGATGTCAAATGATTATGTTAGATTCACAACTGTTCACCACTCTCCAGAAACCTAATTCTATTTCTTATTCCTATTCTAGCAAAGATAATTAATCAGAACTGTTAGCTGCTGAGAAGGATTTTTGACTTTTGGGAAAAAAATTCTATTTTTAGTTATGGCAAAGTGAGAAAAGTAAATTAAGCACCACCACCTTGTAATAACCTGCAGTCAACAAGGAAGAAAGATAAACTGTTGAGATCAGAAATTGAGTCATCCTTCTGTATTGGGAATTCAAAGACTTTCAAAAATAGATCTACCTGAAATTAATTATATAATTATATATATAATAAATAACATTAATTGCATTGGTTTACTTCCATCTGGTAAAAGATGTCAAACTATGTACAAGTAGAATTTAACAGGCAAATGAACATTATTTCCCATTAAGGTTAACAATATCCTATAGAGCGGGTATATCTGTTCAAATCCTCTTTACTTTCCAAAACTGCCTACTGAGAATGAACCATGGTCTCTGCTAGACTCCAAAAAAAGTCCAGATACTCCTGGGGAGACCAGTAATTGTCTCAGGACAAAAACTTGCAGGGGACTTTCCCAACAGTTTGGCAGTAGAGACAAAACATTCAGGCATTCACAACATATCACAGAATACCATTTTCTAGTATAGACCTCTCCTTAATAACTGCAAAATCTAATACCACTTTTGCACTTGAAAAGAAATTTTTTCAAAATGTAAATTCATGAAGATTCTTCTTATTAGGAAATAGATTTAAAGATATATATTTTTGAAAGTAAAAATAGCATTTAGTTTGATTTTCCAAAAATAAAATAGTAGTAATACTGCTGTTTCCCCATTCGTCTGCCCAACTTGCTTGCCAATTCTCTTCAAAATCTTTCAAGGAAGTAAGTGAACATAGAATACAAATCAAAGGAGCAAGATATTACTAATATTCAAATCAATCTGTATTTTCTAAGTTCAAGTCACTACATAAGATGTGATTCTCTCAAAAGTTTCATTTTAAAGGCTAATGCTAGAAGTTGAGGTAGAAATTGCTATTACACAGATAATACACATTCAAATTGTGTGTCTGCATTCAAGGCTACAGTAATAACAATCACCCTGTAACACACACAGGTATCCAGACTGGTGACCTGTTTTGCCTCTTGCAGGACACTGTGGCCCTCACAGGGCCACAGCACAAGAAGCACAAGCTGGAACCCAAGAAATTTTGATGTGTAGAAGAAATGAAACCCAAACACATTGGAGTGGTTGGCCAGCGAGTCGGTAAAGAGTCCTTGGGTACACCAAGGTGATTGATACATCAAGGGTGATTGCACCAGGCCCTGAGCAGCCTGCTTGAACTGGAAAGAGATTGCACTACACAATCTCCAGAGGTTCCTTCCAACCCACGCAATGTTATGGCTGCTTATATGGAGTCTAATGAGCAGAAAAAGAAGAGCTGGTGAGAGAACTTAAGTCTGGTCCAATTAACTCACAAAATAAAAGTGAATCTTGAAATGGCTTCATATCTCATTGGCAACTAACATGTATTAAAGGATATCTGTGTATCTTACTGGATTGCTTACACAGTCATTTTTCTTTACTCAGCTGCAGGCATTTGACTCCCCTGTAACCTCTATTTTTATTAACCTCTGAATTTCTGAGTACATCTTAAAAGATGGATGGTTTTCAAGGCTGTCACAAATAACCTATCACTGATGTATATAAAGTTCCTGGATTCAGAAAGTTAAGTGAAAGATGTATTTTTGTGTAGACATACCTGGAAACAGCAGAAAACAATACCCAAGGACACAGGGAGGTCTACCCCTAGTCAAAATCAAATGGACCTAGAATCCCTGAATCTAATGCAGGGCTGAACAACTGCCTTAAGATCATTAAAACAACTAAGTCAGAGTCTTAGAGGAAACAGTCACAAGAGTGTAGACTTTGTAGAAATGTGAAACATCAACCTGAGTGCTGAAAGCAAGTAAGTTACAATCACTATCTGTTGTTTCTACTGTTTTTTTAAGGAATGGAATTTTGTGCACACCCTTTACAAAAGAGCAGAACTGTACCCAAATAGGTGTTGTACCTGACTTGTACTACATCTGTAATTAAAACAAATATGCAGGCCACAGACAGTGAAAACCAGAATGAAAGAAATAAGATGTGGAATACAATTGCCAAACACATGTGTTTTGTGCTTTTTCTAAACCCTAAAGATACCTAGTCAGCTCACCAGCTGTCACTCCAGAAAAACACAGCTTCTCCTTATGTGTAAAGAGCTAATTTGGTGTCCCAGGTAGCCTGCCCACCATCCATGTTTAGGCAAGTGAATTGAAGACAAGTTTTTCAGACCGAAGATGAAACTTGTGTAATTGTGTCTCACTTGTCACTGCAGAGGTTAGTGCTGGCTGTTTTGCTGTCTCGTGCTATATTTCTTCCTACCCTCTTCACCCCTCATGCCATGGTGGGATGAAGTAAGGGACTTTCAAAGAGAAAAGCAAAAGAAAGCCTTGTTTCAGACTAAAAGAAATAACCTGCTAATTCAGGCAGCTCAGACAATCCAAAGATTTTTATTTCCAAGCCAAATGCTTTTGGTTATAGAGGTGATCTCAGACCCTGCTATCTTTTCTTTGGGTATTAAATAATAGTATTCTTTGTTTTAAAAAAAATCTATTGAAGCACAGGAAGGAAAGGACTATCCTGTCTTCTGTGACTGAAGCATTCAACTTTTCTAAAACCATAGGGAAAATCTTGCTTCAGATACCATTTAAGTCTTTATTTACCAAAAAAATTCCCTTAGTAGCCTGAGGCTAGACCATGCACATTTGATATGATACAGACAGGAGACTGTACTGGAATTATTTCAGATAAATTTCATTGAAGGAGAAAGGTGTGAAATAGTTTCTGTATGAAGAAAGTTGAGCAGATTAGGATTGTTCTGGTTGGAGAAGCAGTAATATAGGCCTAATAAAACATTGAATGGCAAGAAGAAGGTGAATAGAAATAACAGTTCATGGATGCTTCCCATATAAGAACTAGAGATTATCAAGTAAAATAGCAATTTGCAAGCCCAAAGTAGAGATCCTTCATACAAGGTACACACAAGCACTGTGAAGCATTTTTACAGGATGTTGCAGGTGCTACAATTTTATATTGTATGTAAAGTGGCTAGAAATATTCATGGGGAGAAAAAATCAAGGACCATCAATTACAGACCTGTCACATGACTGACTCCAATTTGCACAGGCACAGAAAATTTCAGTATATGTACAGAAAATTTCAGTATATGTTTGGCAGACACACATCTATTGCGACGATTGTGAGACAGGCTGCAGGGCTGGAGAGGCATTTGGGCTGCCTGATGTGGCCATCCCTATATTCTTAATCCCTCATCTGAATGAAGAAGAGCTTTGTTTTGCAATGAGGCTGCTTCCAGAGAGTCCAAAGCTAACATATGGCTCTGTGTTTGAGCAGAAACACCACCCTGTAGCTCCAAAACTCCTTCTGAAACTTGTTCATCTATTCCCAGCATTATCTGATGAAAAGAACAATAAGAAAAGAACACTTTGTTTAAAAAACTCCTGACCAGCTCCTCTGTAATCCAAACCAAAACTCCACACTTTTCTGAGGTTTCCCTTCCAGAACCACAAAAGACATTGGCACGTTCTACAGACTCAGGCACCAGTAAAATCCAATATGTATCTAAAGAAGACTGATTGTCTGTCCTTACTGCAATGATTCTAAGGCCCAGTGCTCCACAGGGGAGAGATACAAGACAGCCAGGAAAGACATCGTGAAAACAGACAGTGAGCATATAAATCACCAGTGCAGCTCAGACATGGAAGCTGGAAAGATGACTCCTATTTGGAAGATAAACTACACTGTACATGCTAAGGCAGAGCAAGCAAATCTTTTGATACAGGTAAAATGCAGAATACTGTGGGGACAGGAAAGGAATCAACCTTCTGCCCCCAGTGAAAACATTGGGTTTTATTGAGCCAGAAACTGGAAAAGGTTATTTTTTTCCTTGTGCTGAAATACCTCCAGACTATAGCTGGGAGGAGGATTGGGGCACTTGCCTACAATGATTCAATCTAATATGGAAAAAAATATATGTTCCTATGATGATTTTCTAACACCAAAGTATTTGTCTGCTTTAATAAGCCCAAGGAACCTAGGTGTCTGGTGATTTCTTGTCATAAATCAGGAGCTCATTAAAAGAAAAAAGTATTAAAAGAAGGCAAAGATTCTGGCAGGAGTCTTGAGAAAACAATTGAAAAGCATTTTTGAAGTTTCACTCATTTTGGTGCAGTACTGCAAAGGCCACAGCTCTGAGCAGTAGTAGTTCCAAAGTCAACTTAGTCTGTCAACTAAGTACCCCAAAGCTCCTGAATTTACTGAATTTTAGACCACTGATTCCGCTTTCAGCCTGTGACTGGATATTGCCTGCTTAGAACGACACGCAAAGCTGTGGTTGTGGGAGGGAGCTGAAGAAAGTCATGCTACCTGACCAACAGGAAATTCAAAGTGCATCAATTCTGAGTCCAAAGAGCTGTTGAAAAGTAAGATAAGGTTCAGAAGGGGATTACTGTGTCCTAAATGTGATATTTTTATTGAGAGGGCAATGCTTAAATTACATTTTTATGAGCCAGAGTGGCATACCATCACTTTTTCATTTTACTAGGAAGCTTGCTGGGACTTCTCTGGTTCACAGCTGCAGAACGGATTAATTTTATCCTCTCCTGAATGAGACCTTCAGTCCCAGTGTAACTTCTAACTTGGAAGCAGCATGCAAGGATACTAGACACAAGAGCAAAATTATTATATCATGAGACAGAGCAAAAGAGAAACAGGAATAAAAAATTAATAAAACACTAGGACTTGATTCAGCAAAACATTTATGCGCAGGTTAGCCTTAAGCATCCCTGGTTAGTGAAGCACTAAAGCATGTTCTTGGGCTTAATTGAAGTTAATGGGATTTACACAAGTCCTGAAGGTAATCATATGTTTCACTGCTTCATTAAATCAGAATACAAGTATGAAAAGGCAAGGGTTATCCTCAGGGAATTCCACTGAAATACAGGGTGATACAAAACTATAAATCATGTTGAGGTATTTGTTATTAAAATTCAAACACAAAAATATGTTAAAGAAAGTGCAGGTTGCATAAGAGCTGAGCTTCAGAATAGCACTTTGTTTAACAAGATATCTGAGACATAGGACCTGTTTCAGTGTAAAATCAGAAGTACCTACAGTAAAGCCAAGGCTGACGCAGCTGAGATCAATATTAAACCCCAGAGAAGGGGAATTTTCTAAAAGTTTAGGGGGAGGGGAAGAAAAATGGAGAACAGGTCCCCAGAGAATGTGATAAATGGTGATGGGTTAGGCAATATAGTTCTGCTTCCAAAAGCCAGGCTTAATCCCCACTCAGGAGTAGACATTGTGCCACATATTTAATCTATCCCTTAGAGAGAGTCAAAAGGATCAAAAGCATCACACAGATACTTAAAGGGAAAGGTCATATTCCCATTGAGGACTAATGACTATATCCGTTCCTGCGAGCATGGGGATTTCTGGTGAGGGAACTAAAACTGCAGTGTTTCCAGCATTAACTCTGGCTGTAGGGTGTCTGCTGCCACAACAGCTTCTTGAACCCTTCCCCTTTACTCCAAACCCTCATGCTGTGAACTTGCAGCTCCCTGTGTTTCTCCTACAGCTTTTCCATATCTTTCAGCAAAGGGATTTTTTTAACAAAACTAAGCTCTGTGATCAGATCACCCAAAGCCACTGCAATGTCTCAAAACTACCAAAGCCTTTGTGGTTACAGAAGAATTGTAGAGAGCTGCTATAATTTAAGAGCAGGGATTTTTTTTTTCCACTGTAGTGGTTCAATGTGTGTTGTGTGCACACATGTGCTTCAGCACAGATGGAGATTCAAATGAATATCAGACCCTTTGGTGTGAGTTCAAATTTCCTGAAGGTGTTGGAATGTCTGTAAAACATCAGATGCCCTTTTGGTTGGTTTTTTTTATAAATACATTTCAATTCTCTGCTGATTTGAAATTTCACTTTATTTACAAAAATCAGGGAAAAAAATGACAACATATTGAGAAAAGTTATTATGGAAAAAAAGAACAGGGAAAGGGAATGAGGCTTGGATGGCCCTAACAGCTACCTGCCTTTCTTATACAAAGCCACCTATGATTCTTCTACAACCACAAACAAGCCAGGTTTTCTTTGTGCTCTGTCCAGAAAGGAAGTTCAAAATATGTACATCTACTCCAAAGCTATTAATCTTTTTTATAAGATTATCGGGGAGAGGAGAGAACCATTGTCATACTTCTTAAAATTAATTTTCCCCAAAGCTTCAGGAATCTTTTAAGTAAGGTTTAATACAGTCTTTCTTTTTTTTGTCTCCTAACACATTTACCTCCTAAACAATAGTTACTCTATAGCTGTTTTACTTTTTTACTGCTTATATCCATTTCTCTGTTTCTTCAGGAATAAAAAAAAAAAAAAAAAACAAAAAAACCTCAACCCCCAAAACGACAGACCATTACACTGCTGGCTTTAGTTTGTTTGAGCTTGCTACTATCAACCCAACCGATATTGTTGGAGAGGCTGTGCTTCCACAAAGGCTGAAGGATATATTGCATGAAGGAGTTATATATGAGTCTAAATGGTCAGTAAGACCAAGAAAACAACAATCTCTGAATCTTTTGATTCTCAAAAGTGGTTTCAATTGCATATTGAAAGTAACATAAGGCAAGACAGCAACAAAAATCAGAGTCAGGCCCCTAAACAAATGTCATCACTGCTTAGACTTCAGTGAGGGTGTTAATTATTATCACAAAGTGAGGAAACCACAGAATTGTTGGACCAAACACACGTTTCATGTGGAGAAAGTAGTACAAACAAACCAAAAACATACATCATTTTTCATGGAGTACAGAGAAGATTCATCTATTTATTCAACAAGCCTTAGGGATCCTCCTCCTGTACAAACTATCTAACCTAGTACAGTACAACTTGCATCCCAAGGCTGTTACAGTCTTCCATATGCTTGTAATTTATTAACAATCTCAGCCATGAGATTACAACTGGAATAATTCTGAGTGTCATTAAGAAGGAACTTCTTGTATCAAACCTACATATACTGTACTATGGTACCAAGACCAGATAACCAACCCTCTCCCATACATCCACATTTGCAGTTCTTTAAGATGAGATTTAAATTAACTTAAGAAATGCAATTATTCTACCTGGGTCTAAGACATGGAATATATAAAGGGTGTGCATTCATCATGCTACATATGGATAAGCCATGCACATGGTGAAAAAATGTACTTCTCACTGCAATATAGCATAGGGAGCAGTGATGCATGTAGTTCAAAAGTTACCCCAGAGAATGACAAACAGCAGGTATTTCACACTAAGGTGGCAGAAAGGCCAGAGCAAGTAGGTTTTGGATATTCTGTCTAGAAGATATCCTTTCCCACCTTTATTATCAAGATGATTTATTACCTAGAGCTGAATAAAAAATAATATATCCCAGTATGTATATAATACAGGAAAATCATCTAGCCATGCCACAAAAATTTTGTTATTTATGAACCAATCTAGGAACAAAATTAGTTAGAATGTTGAGAAAAAAATGGAGACTAGGCAGTTCAACTGACCTCTACTCTCAGAATTAAGAAGGACAGATCCTTTCCTGGTGTGCACACATCGTGATGAGCAATTTTTAGAGCATCTCTTTGTTACAGACAGATGTCATATACGATAGACAAGCTAAGCTGACACGCTTATGTTATGTCTCTATTGCCACATCTACCTGAGTCATAGCCACACTATAACCTTATACATAGCCACACCGACAGACCTTATTTTTAGGCTGATAACCATCAACTTTGTATAGGTTTGCACAGTGGCTGAACATTGGTTTCTGCAAGCAAAATCTGAAGTTGAGAGAAGGCAGGAGAAAAATCTCCAAGCGCCGTACAAAGGTGATAGAACAAATTTCACCAACTGAAACTTGAAGTCAACCTCATTGAACCCCTGGAAATTCCTAACAACAGAATCCCAGAACCGGTGTACTAAATGCAGTTAAATTGCTTTAGATCAAGTAACTTTTAACTTAGGTCATTCACCATAAGCAATTTGAGCTAACTTACCTAGCTTGACTTAAACTGGGTTTAACATGGTCTACTTTTTCAAATGACCCATAAAAATTCTATTCCTATATTTTCTAACTGATATATGAAATAATTTTTTAAAATATCTCTCACTTAGAAATCTGCAAGCAAAGCCAGTCCTGCACAAACTGCACCTTTACTTTAATTTATTGCCATCATTTTAGAAAGTTTATTTAAAGAATATAACCCAAATATGTGCTTTTCTATGAAACACACTTTTCAAGTTCATTTTGCCAGAGAAAATACTAATTTTCCAGAATGGCATATTTCATTTGCTACCAAAGAGGACTGACTGTAACATAAAGCAAGTGGCTCCTTTAGAAGAAAGAGAAACAATTTGACATGGTAGGTCTGGTATCCTTCTGCAATATCAAATGAAGCCCTACATTTTCAAAATGATGCATGGGAACTTAACCACGTGGTGCCCATTAAAGTCCATGCCAGCTCTCATGGTTTATGAGGTCACCAGAAGTCCTTGATGGAATTACACCCCCGTCCTGCACGGCGGAATCTCTTGTATCACAGATTCTGAATCAAAGCCTATAAGGTTAACAAAAATGTCTCCAGTCAGTTTGCTCAGGTTTGGATCACATATTTCCACAGGAAAGAGAGAAACAAGAGAGAAATAAATTACTGAACAATTGTTAGTGTAACAGCATGGCATGGATCTTATGTTGATGTGTATTCCTGTATGGTAAGGGGGAAATAATGTCTTCCTGTGGTCGTGCTCAAGGCATCTGAATGAAAAAAGAAACACTGGGGAATACTCCTCTGAAAAACAAAAGGACATCCTGTGAGAGTGCGATTACAAAGTGATTCTTTGAGCATTCCTTACAGATATCACACAACATACGACAGTATACTTGAAGAATAAATATTCTGGGCTCTTTGTGCATCATGTCCATTTTTAGAATTTGCTGTTCTGGTGCACATATGTCAGTTTTGTATTTACTGGACCGAATCTTTTCATAAAAGATCAAAAATCTATCATAATAGTAACATTCAATGTCCAAAAGTGAAACCTGGCACTCAATTTGCACAAAGACTTTGCACATTGTTGTGTTTTAAAACACTCAGTAGTTAATAAAAGACTGTGGTCTATTGGTGTATTGGTTTTCATATTCTCTCCACTGGAATATGATCTTGCTTTAGCAATAAACTGATATGTTGATTGAATACTTTCCAATTCTCTAGGTTTCTAGGAGTGTTCCTGAGGTTGTATCATGTAGCAGCACAGTGACTGTGTTAGAAGAATCCTTATTGGAAAATGAAAAGCCGTGGTATCACTGGGGTCTCCTGAATCTGTATACGTAAGGTAGAATAATTTTATTCAAAAAGTAGATGTTTGTCAAGCCACATGATGATATTCATTATTAAAACATTATGGAAACATGGAATTTGTACACTTGTCAAACATAGTCTGGATTCCATCAGATTACGAAGTGTCCTAAGGTAGTCAACAATTTAGGGAGCAATATGTATGCATTAATACATGCATACCTTGCAAGCAAAGGTCTGGAAAGAAGAAGACATGCTTCTTGCAGGAGATTGGCACAGAGCAAAGAAATAATGTCTCTGAGACAAGCAGTAAATTAGGAAGCATAACAGCAATGCCATAAGGATTATCACCAGGTGTTTCCATGGGTGCATGGTGTCTGTGGTTTACTTAGGCTTCTGTTACCCAGGGCTGTGAATGGGGTATCCTGGCCAGCCAAAAACTTCATCACTGCAGCACTTACTTTACAGCAATTGACGAGATCAGATCAGGCAGGGAGAGAAAAAAGGCTGACACTTCATATGGCACCTCTTTGAACTAGGGAATACAGATGATACAAATACAGCTCTACTGCTTCTGGATTCAGGTGCCTTCGCACTTACTGCCCTGTCTGTCTGTCTGTGAGCTGCAGAGGTCACCCACCGGATAAGTGTGAATTAACCATAAAGGGAATGCAGTGCTGTATCAAATGAATTTCTGTAGCAGCTGTGGAGGCTGTGGCAAAATTTCAGAGGTTTTGTAGGGCCGATCCCAGTGGTACAACGACTTTTGATTTTCCAAGAATGGCCAATCCCAGTGGTACCATGGCTTTTCATTTTCCAAGAAAGATTCTTTTAACACACTCTGGAGTATATTTTCTTCTGTCTTTTACTTTTGTTTCTGTCGTTACTATTCTTTGAAAAGAAAGAAAAGTCAGGCAAGTTCAGAGTGGGGCAACTTTTTCATTACAGAGGATTGAAACAGCCAGTAAAGGACAAAGTTTACAGCAGGAATCCTGTGGAAGAAACATTGTGTACTTATGTTCACGTGCAAACCTTGTGATATAGCCTGTAATGTTTTACCTTTCGCAGCCAGGCTGCCTTTCTTGCCTTTGCTTAAATGAGCAGTCAGTATACACACAGCTGGCCTGGGCTATTCCCCCCTCCCATCATGTCTTTATCCCTCATCAAGCACCAGCTAAATTTTACTGATAAAGCCAACACTAAGCAGAAGGGAAAATATGCATTCTTCATGCTGTACAGCTGAGCAGGGCTAAATGGCTAATAAAAAGTCACAGGCAACAACTTTAAAAGTGGGAAAGGAAAGGGCTGGTGCTGTGAGTGAAACTGGAAAGGGAAGGAGGATGGCTGTGGAGAGGTACATGTCAGTCCTTGAGCTGGAGCCATTGCCAGTCCCCCTATATAGTTTGAGCTGCACCACCTCAAAAATGCATTGTTATTTCTGCAAAATCTTTACTTCCATCTGAGGGCATTTTGGGTGAGCTGAGATCAAAGGCATTTGAATTAGTTTTATATACAGCTTAACTCAGGTAGGTATTTGACATAGATAAATACTTCGGCAGCAGCAAAGAAATATTAATTAACAATTTTCAATCTCTCACCTTACAGCTGTACTTCAATTCCCTGTTTCTGAAGAAGTATTCACAATCCTGATACAAAGGTTGCAGAATTACATGGCCTAGGCTTTTAATTAGCTTTTGGTAATATATTAAAATATATTTTATGGAATTGCCTGGGTTGGAAGGGACCTTAAAGATTATCTAGTCCCAAGCCTCCTGCCATGCACAGGGACACATTCTATTAAACCAGGTATCTCAGAGCTCCATCCAAACTGGTCTTCAACACCTTCAGGAATGGGACATCTCCAACTTCTTAACCCATTCCAGTGCCTCACCACCCTCACTTTTTTCCTAGTATCTAATCTAAACCTACTCCCTTTCAGTTTAAATGTTTCCTGCCTTTTCCAGTCACTATGTGTTCTTGGAAAAAGTCCCTCTTATCTTTCTTATAGGCTCTCTGCAGGTACTGGAAGGCTGCAGTTAGATCACCCCAAAGCCTCCTCTTCTCCAGACTGAACAATCCCAATCCGCTCGGCCTTTCCCCCCAGGAGAGGTGCCTCTAATCAACTTGGTGGCCTTGCTTTGGAGTCACTCCAACAGATCAATGTCCTTCTTGTGCTAGAGACCCCAGAGCTGGATTCAGTACTTCAGAGAAGACCCCACCTTGAGTACAGGTGTTGAGAGATTGTGAATTCCTAATTCATAATTCTATGCTCCTGGAGCTGTGAGAGATTGCGAATTCCTAACTAATAATTCTATGCTGCTGGAGCTGTCACTTAAACTAAAGCTGTGAGCTCCTATGCCCTTGCTCTCCACATGGGTCGTGTCAGCGACGCCCGGGCTCTCCTGTACCGAGCTCCTCTTTTCCTTCCCATCACCTCCAACATTCTGGGGCGGTACAGCCTCCTACATCCCCTCGGCATGTCCACAGCCTGGAGCCGGGAAGCAGCGCTCCGGCGTTCCCGAGGCAGCCGGGCCCGTTCCCGAGGCAGCCGGGCCCGTTCCCGAGGCAGCGGGCCCTTTCCCGAGGCAGCGGGCCCGTTCCCGAGGCAGCGGGCCCTTTCCCTGCCGCTGGAATCCCGGCCGGGCGGGCGAGGCGAGCGCCGCGCGTGCAGCGCCTCACGGCGCGTGACGCCTCCGCCAGGGGGCGCCCGAGCGCGGGCCACCCGCGTGCCGCGCCGGGATCGCGGGAGGGGACATCTGGGGAGCGTTAGGGAATGTCAGCGTGCGGAGCACGTTGGTGGCCATCGACATGGAAGCGATCGCAGGGTGAAGTCCTGCGCTCGGCCGGCACGTTTCTGGCTAGGCAGAAACTCAGGGAAAGCCTGGGACGCTGATTAAAGCAGCCCCTTCTGTGCAAACCCTCGGGTCGCAAACACAGCTAGGAATTCTAAAAGAAAATGGCTTTGTAATTCACAAGTAAAGGAAAAGTAGCAGACAAAAGGCTTTGCTTTTTCTTACTGCCATCCTAAATCCATGTTTCTTTTTGAAATGTTATACACTTTTTCCTTATTTGGTGTGTTTAATTGAATTACTTTTTTACTTCAAATGATTGTGACATAATGATGCATGAAAACAGATTGATGTAAACTTTGAGGTTAGGACTATAAAATGGGAAAACCTGAATTAATTGTTCAGATAAGGAGAAGGAGAAGGAGGAGAAGGAGGAGAAGGAGGAGAAGGAGAAGGAGGAGGAGAAGAAGAAGAAGAAGAAGAAGAAGAAGAAGAAGAAGAAGAAGAAGAAGAAGAAGAAGAAGAAGAAGAAGAAGAAGAAGAAGAAGAAGAAGAAGAAGAAGAAGAAAGAAACACCATAATTCAGAAAGGTGTTCATTAATTGGAGGAAAAGTAACTCATGCTTTCCTGTTAAGTTATGAGTGGTAGCATTTCGAACTCTTGGCCTAAAATAGTTATATTGAGCTTTGATCCATGGGATGTTAACAGACAGGAAGCAAAGGAGTGAATTGGGGTGAATTTAATAGTATCCAGAGATAGAATAATTAACTCTTATGGTGCCTAGCAGCAGTTAGGGTTTGAAGAAAAAGGCTTTAGAAAAATAAAACCAGAAAAGGAAAAGTGCCATTTCTGTATATTTGAGAGAATAATATGACATCCTTCCCTAGTATGAGTCATTGTCTTCTTTATCATCAACCAAAGAGGGCCACTTTTTGCAAATAAGATTAAATGCTGTAGAGCAGCAGTTACTGTCATTGCTTGTTTCTTAGGTTTTCATTCTCTTCTTATATTAGCAAGTTTTTCACAATATATATATGAGTACCTGGATTAATGGCCCTTCTCATGAGTCATAAAAGCTACAGTTGCTCTCCTTTCTTTTCAGCCTTGGTTATCATCTAAATATCAGATCCTGTTTGGTTAACACAGAGACTGGATCTGTGTAAATTGGCTCAGCATAGGATGCAGTGCTATTATGCACCCTGACTTAATTCTAAGTGTCCAAATCAGTTCGTCCATATCATTAATATGTGTCAGTTCCCAATAGATCATGTTTTCATGTGGTAAAAACCTAAGCTCTGACTATCTATAAATGTAAGCTGTTCAGTGGTATTAAGACTCCTCTAGAAAGGACTCTAAAAGTAGATTACAGATGGGGCTTGGAAAGGGTGTGCTGACCACAGCTGATTCAGACCTGTGCTCAGACACAGGGTGTCTGTTCTCATGTGTACCTTCCTGTTTAATTGCTATGTTAATACCTGTTCCCACAAAAGGCATTGAAGTGCCTGTAAAAATGTGCAGGACATATTCCATAGCTAACAGCCTATAAACTGGGAGGTAAAATAAAATGATTCAAGAAATACTGGGGAGATGGTCTTTACATCAAAAGAAACAGCACTTCATTTTTCAAAGGCTAAAACGTCAGCACAGGTGACAATGTCTTTCAAAGCGTAAAGTAGATATTAATCCACTGCACTAGAACTATGCAAAACCTCAGAAAGATGTGCTTTACATGATTATGTATTATATAGCAAAGGGAAAGGAAGGAAGGAAGAAAGAAATCTCCCCAGCCTTTCTGCAAATGCATACAATAGAACTCATTGAAAAGCCTCTCAGTATATTGCAGTACTGAACAGTAAATCAATGTAATCTGAATTTCTGCAGTAGCAGGAAACTTTCCAAATGATCGCTATAAATGGAGCACATGTTTTACGTATAGGTTACTATTTTTGGCAGTCCATCAAACCCCTTTGATATGTAGACAGTGGGGTTTCATCCAGCTAGCAGGACAAGAATAAAAGGTCCGTATTCTTCCTTGTGCCAAGATCCACTCAGAGCAGGAGATGGGGAGCTGGTTATGGTCACATAGCTCTACAGTGGCTCCTGTGTCAGCCTGAGCCACAGCAGAACTTAGATAAGCTCGTGTTTTAGTCCCTGAGATGTACCCGTTCAAGAATCAAGAGCACTCTATTTTGCTTCTGTGAGTCTCTCAGTCACTCTCTGTGCCAGCACAGGGAGAAGAATTGGCACAGGAGCTGTTTATACCACCTTGCACTGGCTGCATGGTTCCTTACACAGGGAACATCCCCCAGGGGCCAGTTAAGGCAGTGCTCTGGAACACCTGCACAATACAAAGTGACGGAAACCAGCCCAGAGAGTCTGGCCCGTGAGTCCTCAAAATGGAAAAAGGCAGATGAAAAAAAAACACACCAAGGCAAAGGGAAACCAGGCATCACATGAGGATTAGAAAGAAAAGACCAGAATGAAAATTTGTAAAATGGAGTAAATCACTTCCTGACTGCAACAGAGCTGAACTTCAAAAAAGATCCACTAAGCCCACAGCACTGCTGCTCAGGACAGACAGTGTCTGAGTGTCCTTCCTCTCCTCAGGTTTCTCATCAAAGATGATGTCAAGATTTATGTATCTCTTTCTGAATAGTTCTGTGAGTTTAAACTAGCCTCAGTCCATTACAGCTTCCACATAAAGCAGCAAGCAGTAAAGTGTTTTGCCGCATGTGGATAATGCACTATGGGACAGGAGTGTCCAATAGCCATGATTTTGTGGCTCTCCAAGTTGATTCCAATAACAGAGAGAAGCCAGTGTTGACAAAGAGAATTAAAAATGTCTATTTTTCCCACTGCGTTCTTTTTTTTTTTAACTCATTATACTCATGGCATATATATATATATAGTACATTTTCATTAGCCCGTCATCAAAGCACACAAATACTAAAACTCCTCTGCTGTTCTGAGTGACATATTTCAGGAATAACTACTCAGAAATAACTGCTGTAGATGTGTCTGGCTGCTGAACATGAAAGTATGGGTGCTGCTGACTGCCTGGCAGCTGGCCCAGCATTTAACCCTGCTGTTTTAAAATGTCGTAAAATAAGCACAATTTAATCTTTTGAAACCTTTTGGTCAGTAACTGTGATTTCCGCAAAAAATGACTTCAAAGGAAAGACAGGCACCTTTGTTGATGCCTTTTTAAGCAGTCATGAGTTCTAAATTATTTTAAAAAAGGGAAGCAAAAACCTCAAAGTCTGTAACACCTCCTCAGAATTAGATACTGAAGCGATATGTAAACTGGGTTATAAAAATCGATCCTCCACTAGTGATGTGGCTCAGAATGATATAATTAAAAGATAATGTCAATGGAAAAAGTATATCATCATAGACTAATGGGCTCCTCCTGACACATAAATACCACAGCAAAACCTCTATTTTAATGAAAAAATACCATTTAGAAGCCAAGATATTTGATTTTCAAAGCAGGATGTGTTGAAAATGTTCTATTTCTGTGGCTATATTTCTGCTTTGCCAAATATCTGACACAGAATTAACACATCGACCTTGCAGTCTTCCTGTAGTACACAAGATTCCTCCATGCCTCAAAAGCAGCGTGCTTTACTTGTGCAAAAACCAGCTGACTTCTGCAAATAAGGTTCCTTTTGTTAGTGAGTTGCAATCTTAATGTAGACTGAAGGTTTTATTTCCAGACTTAGATGTGAAAAAAAAACTTATCCCTATGTAATAATTTGACATTTATTTCATTCACCTTGATTTAAGGAATGTGGGCATTGCTAAGCATGAGACTGTTTAGGTGGTTGTTTTTCACTGCAGCAAAAGTGGAGTTAAAATTACCCTTTAAACACATAGAAGAGGGAAAAAAAAGAATACAAAGATAACTTGAATAATTAAACATATTTCTAGTCTACATCATGTTACCCTTTTTACCTTCACGAAAAGACCAAAAAAGTACTCTTCTGTTCTTCTCAGGTTTGGGTGGGAAGAAATGCCTTTTGACATTCCAGTATTAAAGCAGAATGATACGAAGAGCATTTGATCTATCACTGTATGCCAGGATGCTTCGAAAATGCCTACCAGATGTGGCCCTCAAAAGTCTTAGGCGTCTTCTGCTTAGTTCCTGGCTTTAGACCAGTCCAAGGAAAGAATTGGCTGATGAGCTGCTCAGACCAGGCTGATCTGGACAAGATCTGGATGACTATTGTCACCTACAAAACTTTAAAATCAAAAAGGGAAGTGCCTTGCAAGACTAGGCGCCTCCAGGATTAGGCAGCAGCCAAACATGGGTTTCTGGAGAGTGCTTTTGGATGCTGTTCCACCTACATCCTGCCTTAGGTGCCTAAGTCCTTTACTAGAGCTAGCCAGAAAGGCTAGATTCCCATTGAAGTCTGGAGAAGGATTTACATTAACTTAAGTGGATTGGTTCAGGCCTTAAAATGAGAACCATGTGTACATCCTTACGAAGAATCTGGTCCTTTCTGTTTATTCATTGTGACTTCTTGCAGTATTGAACCATTTGTATGCATGATCCACAAATAATATGTCAGAAGATGTTCTGGAGGATGAGAGCTGTGACTTTCATGCCCATAGTCTGTGCTGCTCTCAGTGGTTCTGGCCATACGGCAGCCACCCTGGCTAATGGGCCACTTAAGCCACATAGACCATTCAGGTCATATATAAGCTCTAATTGTATTACTCGTTTGGCTCGTCAATACTTTTCCATGGAGCTGAAGGAAGGGAGAGCATATGGAATAGAGAAGCAGGAAAATTAATGAATGAAAGAATATAACTTTCAGGGTTCTGGCAATGTTTTCACATCCATATTTTGCTCCACTCCCCTGAGGTCGCAAAAAGCAAATGGCATGTTCATTTCCTTCCATCTGTGCTATTCTGAACAGCAAACTGGAACTTATATCTAAACTTTCTTAATAAGCAGGGTGGGAGGAGAGCTGGGTAATAATTAGAAATGCCTAGTAGATAATTTGATTTTCAGAATGATGTTCATTGTAGACACATTTTTCTTCTTTTTTTCTCCTATTTCGCAATGCCATGACACTTTAAATTAAAAATTAAAAAAAGCCCAAATTCTTCCCAAATCCTACCCATCACACATGAAGCAGCAGGAGCAGACCCATGCAGAGCCAGGCCAGCGCTGTCCCATTTTCCTTTAAAATACACGCAATTCCTTGTAAACACTGGGACGAGGTGGCTGGCCAGGAAGCCCTGGTGGTGTTGGATGTGTGGCGATGGCCCCCCTTTCCCCGGAGAGAGGCTCAGCTCCAGCTGCAGCTGCTCCCCCCCACCGCTGGCTCCGCAGGAGGGGGCAGCTGGCAGGGCCTCCCTGCCGCCCCAGCAGATCGCTCCCCCCGCCCTGGGCCGCAGAAACCAGAATTTAGTGACCTGGCGATGCAGCAAATAAATAAATGAATGGAGCTGGAGAGCTTTCTGGAGAGGCCTGTGGGCCGTGCTTCCCAGAGCGAAGGAGAGGAAAAGCGCTTCTGTAGGCGTCTGGCTGGCTGGGTTCCTGTCAGAATAATGATTTCAATGTTACTGTGATTTCACCAAGTGGCACGCTGGGGTACCTAGGGCCTTGGTAGGCAATTTTTTACAGTTGTGAATGTAAAAAAGGCATTTATTTAAATTAACCCTCTATTATACAGAGGAAACGTAAGCTGGGAGGAAGCGTTGCTGCTTGAGTAACTGACAGCAGTGCACTTATAAAGCAGGGAGGAGGACAGGTCTTGCACATCACCTGGGAAACACTGGCCAATATTTGCCTTAAAAATGAGGTTCAAGGACAATAGTTCTGCCACCAACCTGATTAGCAAAGCATCTCTACACCTCGACTTCCAGTCTGTAAAATGGGCATAAGGATCATTCCCTTACATGAGCCCCAGAAAAGACACTTGAGGAATATGAAATCACTGAATACACACTAGGAAGCAACCAGATTTCTGAGGGGAAAAAAGACCATGGAAAAAACACAACTTGAAATCATGAGATATTTCTTTAACTTAAAGTCTCCTCCTAAGCAGCATTGTGCTTAATTACATCCTAAAAGATTTCTTGTGTGAGACTATTTACATGTTTTATGTTTCAGCTGGTTTGGTTTCCAAAAGGCCAAAGTAATTTCAAGCCAGAGAAGCAGGACACAATTTTGCAAAGAGGATAAAAATAGACAGTTTTAATCAGTGAAAAATTCTTCCAGATTTTTTATGTCCAAAAATAGATTCAAACTCTTTTCTGTGGGAAAGTTTCATTTTTGACCAACTCCCGTTTTTATAAAGATCAATTTCATTAAAAGTTTTTCACCTAACCTGGTCCAGTAATGCAGCTTCGTACCTGGGTATCGCCAAACCTTTTGGCCTTGATGAGCTTCTGCCAGTTCCTTGATGCCTAGAAAACACCACTTTACTGCTATGGCAAAGCCTGAGTTTAAAATAAGGCCCATTCCATTCCTGCCTTTGGTTAAGCCCCTTCTTTTTTTTCTTTTCTTTTTTTTTTTTTTTTAATTTTAAAAACATTTCCCTCTTATTTTCATGGTAAAAGGTATTTTCAATATTTTACAAGAAAATACTGAATGTCCTTATTAGCTTTAGGTCATAAATGCCACAAAACAGATTGAAAAATTGGAAAAAACCCAACATAAATGCTTACTATTGGTGAATATAAGGGCATACAAAACAGGGCAGTAAAGTCACTATACAATATCAGTAAAACCATTAAAAAAATCTGGAAAAGCATCAAGATGGCTGGCCTCTTTGTAGTTTCAGCACAGAAAAAAAAATTGAGCCTTATTTCTAAATATTTTCCCTAGTGGGAAATAACAGCTTGAAAATAATCCCAGATGTATTCATTTGTGCAACATTTTTCTGCTTGCAACATATAGGCATGGAAAAATTATTGAAGGTTTCAATTCTAGACTTGTATTTTAAAAATGTCAAGCTTTTGAAAAACAGCATAATTTTTCCTTAAAAGCTATTCATTTACCTGGAATGTTGGCCAGCAGGCGTACATTATGGACTTGGTTTAGCTAAGATTGAAAAATTGCCCAAAGGCAAAAAAAAGTAGGCAATTTTTGTGGCTCAGATTATATACCAACACAAAATACAGCTGAGTTGATTTTTGAACTGGCATATAAAAGAATTTTGTGAGTATGTGATCTTGAAAGTGATCAAAAGCTATCTGAGGCTTTTAAAAAGCTCAACAATTGTTATTTTCATGTTGTCTTTTTTACAATCACAATCTGTATCCTGAGGTGCAAGTAATCAGAAAGCTCTTATTAAATGGCTACTGAAAACAATAAAAAGAAAAGCGATCCGAGCCTATAAGTAATAATTTCCAAAGATGAGCAGATTAAGATATATTTCTGTTTGCTCTACAAAACAGGTTGTTTGATAAAATATTCCCATTTTGGGTAGATTTTAAAAAGCCACATATACTCAAAACTTCAGGAAGTTGTCTTGCTAAGGGAATCAAAAGTTTTGTTCTGTTCAATCTAGACTATCGTCTTGAAAAGCTATTTGTCTGGATATTACAGCCCAGAAATTTTTGTGACTAATTTCTGTGACATACAGTAAATGATGTTACCATGTATAGGTGACTACAAATAATTTTAATAGGTTAGACCTATTGGGAGGACAGTGGGGGTCTGTTCCCCTCAATGTGCATAAGATTGTTTTTTTTAATGGAAGGGAGGCTTTAATAAAAAGAAAGAAAAGTCAGTGAAAATTCAGGAAATAAAATTATTCCTCAAGAGCCAAAGGTACAGATATGGGAAAAGGTAGAGTGGTCAAACCAGTGTACATGGACCCTCTAGGGCTGAGGGCAGTGCCTGTGCTCTGGCAGGAGGAGCCAAGCTGCTGCTGAACCAGCAGACAGACCGATGCTGCGCCAGCTCCACGCGCGGTGTAAGCTGAGCAAGTGAGCAAGGCTGCTCAGTGTGGACACAGTCCCCGTGACCAGAGCTCCACTGGCTTGGACAGAATATCAGTGCACAGTGCTGATGTCCTGCAGAACGGTGACAGTCTGCCTGGAGCCTGCCAGAGGGGCCCAGGGCAGCACACGTACGGCCGTAAAGGAGCATGGTGACCCAAGGGCCATGCAGTCTATTCTGTTCCCACAGGAATCATTGCCAGAACTTTGCTGTTTGTGTATTTGGGAAGAGTTGAGTCTTCTGAGGGTACCACAGAGGTTACCCTTCAGGAAACTGACTCCAAGTTAATTAGAGGGATAGAGCACCTCTCCTGTGAGGAAAGGCTGAGAAAAATAGATTTTGTTCAGCCTGGAAAGGAGACAGTTTTGGGGTGACCTAATTGCCTTCCAATACCTGAAGGGAGCCTACAGGAAAGCTGGAGCGAGACTATTTACAAGAGCATATAGTGACAGGAGAAGAGGGAATGGCTTCAAACTGAAAGACGATAGGTTTAGATTAGTAGGTTTACTTTGAGGGTGGTGAAGCACTGGAGCAGGTTGCCCAGAGAAGTTACGGATACCCCAAACACTGGAAGTGTTCAAGGCCAGGTTGGATGGGGCTCTGAGACCACTGGTGCAGTGACAGGTGTCCCTGCCCATGGCAGGGAGGTTGGAACTAGATGATCTTTAAGATCCCTTCCAACCCCAACTATGACTCCATGATTCTTTAATTCTGTGAAATTAGGGATTGCTGCATGACTGGCAGTATTCAGCTGACTGGTTATTCCATGAAAGGTGGTCCTTTTCCTTTTGGAATGCAGACTGCTGCTACCCATACAGTCTCTCACAAATGCAGAGCATTAGAAGAAGCTTCAGACACAAGTTAGAATGACTCAGAGTACTCCTGGGCTTTTAGTACAACATATCAGCTTTGCCCTGCTGGAGGGAATGTCCCCACTCAGATCACAGGTGATACTGGAACATGGTCCATGTGCTGGGGAAATGATGAGCATTGTGTCACAAATGGTGTGTTCTCACTTCTTCACTAGATCCAACACCTCCTCACTGACAGCGTAATTTATTTCTTGAATACTTCACATTGCCCTCTGTATCCTACTAACAGTGGCTCAGTTCTTCTTCTTGCCCAAGAGCTTTGAGAATTATTTGAAATAGCCAGTCAGATGAAGGTGGGAAGGGCGAGTTCAGGGTCAGAGCTTCTACACCTGTAATACTTTCTCAAAAAGAAAATTTGAAGAAGATGTGCTGATGTTTCTGTGCTTCTGAGCTCTCCACCAGCATATAGTGAGAAAAGAGGAAAACCCAAACAAAACCAAGGTCTTAATGTACAGCTGGCAAAGCTGGCAGAGAGGTTCTACTTGATGCCCAGGAGACCCGTAAAAAAGCTGGGTGCCCCCAGCATCCAGCTGCAGGTAATTAGCATATCTTAAAATTAGCATATCTTAAAATATCAACAAATATCTCATTGCAAATTAAAGAAAGAGAATTTGTACAGACATCTTTGTTGTCCCCCTGCAGAGAAATTGCAGGTGTCTTCATAGATCAGGGAAATCAGATATGTGGCCTCTGGTTATGTTCTAAGTATAACTTGGTTTATTTACACATATAAATAAGTACTGAAACAGAGAGAATCAAACAGCATGCAATGAATTCCCTTGTTAAAGAGTCTCAGGTCATCAGTAAAATTGAGATTACAAGCAGCAATTCCACCTGAAGAACAGATTTTAGTATGAGATCAAAGCAAATAGCAGCCTCACCTTCCAATAACACAGTTCCCTTGACACACAACTCTAATAACTCAAATTTTAAAAATTAGTATATCATTCCAGGAGTGAATATTCATTTACATGCTTAAATTAAAAAAAAAAAAGGGGAAAAAAAAGTCTGGAAGATTGAAATGGCACCATCTGGTGACACCTGCCACACAGCAGGAATGGCTCATGAAGCTACTTTTTTTATTTGAAGTTTTGTTGAACAGCCTTCTGTGTGAGCATAAAAGACTTTAACAGAAAACTCAGATCAGCCACTGCTTTTTTTATACTGTTGCTTCATCTTGCTGTAAAGACAATTGTAGACAGGCATGTGGATTCAGATACTTCCTTCAGAAATTACCAGAGTAAATCCAGTTATATATAAGACTCACCTCACTCTAATTTATAGTTCAGCTCAGACCATTGAACTTGTAAGTAAAATTTATGGGGGAAGAGCAATAAATTAAATTGTGTAGAAACATAATTTTTGTCCTGCAGTTACTTGTACAGTTCTATTTAACGCATAAAAAATGGAGTATAATACCAACTTGTTAATAAAATGTGCACAGCGCTGACATGTAAAAACAGTTTTATAATTGGTTGGTCCACTCTGTTAGCCTTGTTGACAACACTAAATTTTCATACCCCTACATTAGTAAGATTGAGCTAACATTATAAATGCAGAAAGCTCATAAATGCATACAACAGAAATTCATTTGGCCTTTGATTTTTTTCTTGGGTGTCTTTAAAGTGAAAACTGTAAAATTACCACGTAATAAAAGCCAGTACACTGAACACTAATTGCCCATTTATAAAACGCTCTTTTCCTCCAATCACGTAGGTGTGAGGAATAAACTTCTTGGATTTTACGGAGCTGCGATTTATACTTTCAGTTCTGTTTCTCTCTGTTGCATTTCATCTTAAGCTTATAAAAGACGAGCTGCATTTTATTAATCTGCATCAGCATTCATTGGACATTAAATCTATGTAGATCCCTACAGGGTTTTAATTGTGGCTGAATTGCCAACAATAATTGGGCCTCCGACTAACCATGGAGAGCAGGCCACCCTCGCTGCCGGGCACAAGTGCTAGCTCCCACACCAGCCACGATAGCCCACTTTGTCAGCTGCCCGAAGGGAAGTTGTCAAGTCTGGGACCCTGCTGCTTTATTCCTATAACTATGTTTTAGAAACACCTCACAAGTGGAATTGTGGTTGCCTCATCCAGAAAATGTGGAAAGGATTAATGTGGCATGTAAAACAAATCACTCCTGAGCTCAGCTGAGAAAGTGGGTATTAAAAGCACTCCAGTCAAAAGAGCTTTAGTGAAAGGGTCATGGTGATATACAGTCAGCACATGTTGGGCTGGTAAAGCTGCAGGGTGTTTGGAAATGGTAATGGTCCATGGGTGTAAATTCTTTCAAGACCTCTTAAAGGCACATGTGTTTCTTGAGCATGTTCTCCAAACAAGGACCTGTTATAGGTTAGCTTCACTGGAACTTTTAAACTTTATTGATTGGTTTGTGATATTCCAGGTTTGCTTACTGTTTTTGGGGGCCTTTTTTTAATGTTGTTGATAAACATAGAAAACTATCGTGACAATCTAAAACTTACAAATCTATAAACTATGTTATATACAGATTTATTGTAACGTGCTGCAGATTGTGTTATTTATTTTCTTTATGCCAGTAATCACTGGATTCACAAGAGTTAAGGGTCTATCAATATTTCTTTTATGAACGCAGGTTGGTTAAAACGTCTGTAGTTTTGAGGTTAAAAAGGTCAGACCCTTAAGTTTGACATAACATTTAGTGGGCCTTTAGAAATGTTTGTAACTTTGTAACATTATATTTCCTAAAGTTATTAAAAAGATGGCTCATGGCAGCTTTTCTAGTAAAGCTGGGAAGACAGCGTACTTAGCAAAAGCTTTATTTTACAAGTTGCACTACTCATTTTATTTTTTTCATTAGGAATTTCACTGTGATTTAGCATAAAGAATAAAAATGTGATAACATATAGGTACCATATAGCCTTTTTTTGCCCAAACAATTGCCACTGGTGGCAATGTCCAGAAAGGGTTTTTAAGCAACAACTCCCCCTGACTTCCATCAGAAACATGAGGGTTCAATAATTTTGTACATTAGGCCTTCTGTGCAGGGATCACTTCACTTACATTTGAAATGGAGCCATTTTTGAGAAGCATGTGTCAGGTGTTGAGCAGAACACAGCCACATCTTTATACAGAATGAATGGCTGAGAAATGGAACTAAAAAATAATGTATCTACTTGTTACAGTACTTGCTGTGGTATAATTAAAAACACTAATAATCACTTCCAACATGCACCCTTCAGCTGAGAATGTATCCCTGCAGCAAATGGCCTGCATTCAATTCTAGGGAAGCTTATTACAGTCATGGCTCAAAAGCCACTATTTTAGAATTTGGCCAACAGAATGCTGTTTTGGTCAAGTACACTAGAGATTAAGATTTTTCAGTCTTATTTCTGAATGTATTTGTTTTTTACACAAGGCCACTGTTAATTATTTTATGTGGTCATTTAACCTGTGTTTGCTGTAACAGACTTGAAAGCAAAAGCACAGATTGCAGTTGCATAATGTGGTAGGTGAAAACATTTGTTCTGAATAACAATATTTAATTGAAATCACATTTAAAAACACCAAAGAGTTGTTTTCTCACAAGCCCATAGAACTCTTATGGACAGGGGCCATGGTTAAATGATCAAAACCCTATTTAGTCAAGTTAAAACAAATAAATAAAATAACATGTGACCTTGGCAAGGTTTGGGTTCTATGTAGGTTCTGGTTCAGTGCCTCTGTTGTTGGCTCCAGCTCCAACCATGACTACAAATATTGTTTCACAAGCTTCAGCAATGACACCATTTGTTACTTTTGCCTAGTACAGCAGTGGTGAAAGTCAAGATCAGTCATTCTCCTGCAACATTTCCATCATGCAATGAAGTTCCAGCCATAAAGCATAGGAACACAGAGTAGATATGATGTCACTGTCTGGCATCTTTATGGAAATCAGAAAGCTTTGGCAATGCTGACCTTTGAAATTAAGTTTCCTGTCCTCTTCCCCTTCAGGAAGGTGAAATGTGATGTGCCTGTAAGCTATCTTGAAAGAGTTGTCCTGTAGCTACTTGAGTAAACAACTGAGGTAACTGACCAAGACACACTTAAATGTTTTGTGAAGAGACACAGAGTCTAAAAAGGCAAAAAAAAAAAAAAAACCACCCAGAAAAGGTTCATAGCAGATGTGGGGTGGTTTAATGGTATTGTTCCACGTCGCAATAACATGCAGGAAACTGGGCAACACTGTAATCTATAAACCAAATTATTGGTGTTCTGCCCAAACATTTTCAAAGCCAAACACCTGCAAGAAACAGCCAACTGAACAGAAGACTAATCCTTCTGGGGTTTTTTACCATGCAAAGCAACAACAAAAAAATAAATCTATGTTTATGAAATTGATTTCTATAGGCTTGCTGAGCTACAGGACATTTTTTTCCAACAATTTCCAAGATCTGCTTTGGTAAACCAAGTAAATGTTTCCTGTACCTAGGAAAAGACTGTTTACCTTTTGTTTCAACTCCCATTTTATAACAGTCTTGGTAGTCTTCATACTACAACCTCAAATCAGCTATTTTGCTGAAACACTGTGGGTTTTTTTTAAGTCGAAATGTTAAAAATGCCTCAAAACCTTTGTAACGTAAACTCCTAATAGCATCAGCTATCATGTTTAGGCTTTTTGGGTTTTTTTTTTGAGAAGAGTCTGCTTTTTCTCACATCTAAAACGGTAGATTCAGATTCGAAGACACTTGTCAATACATTCATCATCGAATATGCAAAACCATTTCAAGTTGGAGTATAAACTAGCAGGAAAAAGAAAAATATTGAAGTTTTTGTTTTGTTTTTTTATTACTTCTTTTTCAGTCAGTGAGGCTATAAAAATTTGATTTTAATTCATTGAATCATAATTCATTGAAAACCTCTACTTTCCTTTCCGTTAGAAGACAACCCAGAAAATATCCAATAAAATAATATAGACAGTAAGTAGACTCAATAGAATGTCATTCATTTACATCCTGAAGATGACCTCTTTCTTACCCAGAGACAAATTTTAACTGTACTTTGTCAGTAACCTATGGCCCTTTGGATAGTTGGAATTTATCAGACATTTCACTGCCTAAAAGTTTTAATTTGGACAGAAAAGGAACCCCAAACTATTTGTGCAGCTCATTACTCAGCTATTTCAGTTATGGCCCACCATCCTCAGGCCCTGAAATTGGTTTAATGTAGAATGAGGCCTAAAGCACCAAGGTGTCTCTAAAATTATTCATCCTTTTATTTTTCTGTAGAATTGCCTCAAAGGTTAGTAAGGAATAGGGCTTTGCTGTTCTAGGAAATGTATTTACATCAACAAAACAAATACTATTTGCTTTGAAGGTCTTCTAGCAATAACAGTCAGTGGGCTTATGCCCTCTTAAACAGGAAATCAAGTAAGAAGACCAAAAAAAAAGAATAAAACAAATGTAGGGTTTATTTTTCTCTCAAGTTAGAAAAAAGGGTTGGGCTTGTTTTGTTCCATACCTACTGAGCTACATCCGGCTTGTTCAACAAGGCTTTGACATGGAAAGACCAAGAGTCAAGGTTGAATTTGTTCATAGACCTGTGAGCAAAAATTAATGGTACTTAGAGAAAAAGGATGAACAAAATGCAAAAGGGTGCACGACAAAATACCTGGACTGAGAAGGAGAAAATTATTTCTTAAAAAATATTCTGACTAAATAAATTACATTTCAAAAAAGTATGTTAGGAAAATAATCTACTCTGTGTATAATTTATCCAAGAAAATATCAAAATGCCATGTTTCAGGAAGGCCTCACGTTTCATTTTAAACTTATTCTAGAAAAAATTTAAATACTTTGTGCATTTAATTGTTTTAATTTTAATAAATTTGCTCGTATATTTCTTTTTCTTTCTTCTTAGGTTTTATTTTTATTCATAGAGGGAGAGAACGGCAAACCCAGGGAAGCCTTCCTCTGGATCTAAAAAATCTACTGTAATCCTAAAACAACATACTTTTTTCCCTCACAGAGCTGAAGAAAACTTTTGTCATCTTTTCCAAGAAGCAAAAAAGGCAAAACTAAATTCATAGCATGACACAAGCAGCAAAATATGTAAGTCATCTTACATTTTCAGTTGCTGGTGTGGGACTGTCCTTGTGTCAGCCATTTCAAACAGGGCACGGACACCACCTGGCAACCCTGTCCAAAGCAAAAGGGAAGGTGAGGAGGATGCAAATGTGCACTTTCTTTTTGCTGTTACTGCTCACAAGCTGCTGCCAGTGCTGACTTTTCAGTTTTTCTGTGAGGTCTTTTCCATGCTTTCCATGAATTTACCACATTTTGCCCACAAAACCTTTCTACATTTCTGGAAAGAAATGCTACACGAAGGGCATGAGCACACATCACTTTAGAAACAGTCTGATAATGTACATCCACGTGTGTGTGCACATGTGTTGAAAACATTTATCAGAGCATATTTCTGCTTTCAAATTCACAAGTGTCATACCAACCCCAGGCACAATATAAAAATAAAGTATTTGCAATTGAATTACCTGAATATTCTATTTGGTACGTATACATTGATATTGAAGCAGTCTCACAAATGTAATTCTCTACCTTCTATTAGTTATAGATTTTTTATCATAAGAAACAAAAGAATAAGATTTTGAGCAGACTAACCAGCTCTGTCTTCTAAACAAAAGAGAACAGATACAGCAGGCAAGTGCTCCCACTCACAACTTTGAGCACCAATTTTCAGGGAAACAAGGGGAAGCACTTTTCATTACAACGTACAATTAAATCATGGAACTCCTTACCAGAGGATGCTGCAGAAGCCAAAAGTATTACAGGGTTCAAAAGGAGATTAGACTAATTCATGAAGGATGTGTCTATCAATGGCTACTAAGCACTGTGATCCAGATGCCCTCTGGCAAAGGAAGTCCCTAACCTACTGCCTACTGGAAGCTGGGAGGGATTCCATGGGAGAACTTTGGCATAGTTTTTATATTCATATATATATATATATATATTATTTTAATTGAACACCTTTAAGAACTGTTTAGTTCTCAGACTCAACAGTTCTTATTCCTGCTATTCCTTGTAAACTCAAATGTTTACAATGTTCTTTCTGGGGCCCCTTTTTAGACACTTCAACATTACATTAGTCCTTTAGAGACAAAACAGTAACTTCTTTTAACATATTTACCTGATGTTATTCCCCCAACTTGTAGAAATCTCTCTACCTTTGTAAAGCCACAACATCAGTTCCCAGAAACCTGGTAAGCATAACTGAAATAAAATGTGATATGTGCACACCTGTACAGCAGATGACTATGTTAAAAGTGATTAAATAGCATTTTTTTTTTGTGTTTGTTTTAATTTGAACCTTACTCCCTTAGAAGAGTAGCAAGAAATGGTTAGAGCCAGGACCCCTCTGAGCAAACTAGTTACTGAGGCTGAAGATGCAGCCCTTGATTTTACAAGCTGAGGACAGATAATGTGAAACCCCAAAGAACACATCATTGCAAATCTCCTGCAGTAACACATCTCTTCCTGTGACCTTCCATTTGAAATGTGTTTCTATCGTTTACATTGCAATTACATTCTAATGTAAGATACATTTGGAGTGTAAATATCGAGATTAAATCTACCTTGAAAACTCAGGCTGAATCAGGTTTATAGCCTAGAGGCAAGTTGTGAATCCCATAAAGCATTGTTCAAGGGACCTGGTTAGTGTTTTGTACACCTGCTTAATGTTTTTTTTTTCATAGTCACAAATGTCAAACTGCTCACTAATGCATTGAGGTTTGAATGACAGCCATGCACTTGAGCACCAGTTATGTTTTTTCACTACCAAATTGGACTATAAATGATGAAAAAGAGGTCAGAAAGGAAGTATGGAAGCATACAAATTTGAAAGGGGAAACTGCTAATAGTCATAAACCGTGTGCAATCAAAGGACCAGCAAGTCATTGTGAATTACCTGCTCCATGAATTACTGATCTAACTGCATTATGATATGGAATTTTCTAACTCCTTTCATCTGTGGTGCAACAACTCCTAACAGCTCCCAGATCAAAAGCACGACTGCCAGTGAAACCATGGAGAAAAAGCCCACAACACTGACTTTCATTATGGGCACTTATTTGTAAAACTTTTCTTAATATACAGGTTTCATTATTTATTGATTCACTGATTGGATGTACTGTAAGTGTGCCACCTACCAAATTTGAGGAAATAGCACAGAAATAATCAGCAGTGTGACACCTCAATGCAAGTCAAAATGTGTAAGCATGTGCACATAAAAACTCACAGCTTGTGTATTTCTCCACAGATGGTAACATTCAGAACATACATTCGGACATTTTTGTTTGTTTGTTTGTTTGTTTAATCCAAATCACCCAAAATACTTCAGAAACAATTAGTTCCATGTTGGTAGTTTTACTGACTGTATAAAGGTGATGAGACAATTAGCTTGCACGTGCCAATAGAACCTACATGAAGACACACGCCATGTAAGCAGAGACAACTGATTTCTGTAGGTGCCTACATATCATACATGGCCCAAACCAGAATTCTAAGCTCCATTTATGTCCATTAAGAGAAAGCTCAAGTCAGCAGGCATATTAACCAAAATGTATGGAAGGTTCTTTTAGCTGGGCTTAGAAATTCCTATGGTGTCTATTAAAATACATTAGACATTTCTAATCGAACACCTTTTCTTTTCCTCCTAAATCTGATTTCTAGGCTGGATGAGACAAAATGAGTTTAGTTATGCTCACCTGAGCAAATTTGACAATAAATATATAATAAATGAATAAATAAATAAAGTGTGTGAATATATATGCACACACACACATACATATGTATACACACACGCACACACACAAATATGCACATTTTGACAGATATCTCTTTTGTTTTGTGGGTTTCTACTGGGACAACTCTGTGTATGTCTAGAGATAAAATGTGAATTGTTTTCACCATGGTAATAGTCTGCACAGTGACTATGTCCTTTTTTTGGTGCTTATGATAGAGAATAAATGCTTCAAGCACTCACAGCTGCATCATTACTTCAGTGTGAATATACAGAATTCTTTCTACCTATGATCATATTTGTAAGTATGTGATGTGCAAGCAAAAATCAGTGTCAGTATCACCTCGTTGGTAGATCAGCCTAGAAAACAGACTTTCTCTTCTGTGGAAAGAAGTGATTGTGAGGGGACCAGTGCCCCCCACTTTATGTTTCCCTCCCCCCAGCCACCCCACGGCTGAGGCAGATGCCTGGTCGGGGTGTCAGGAAGCTGAAGGAGCAGCTGCCTGGGGAGTGGGGAGCCAAGGAAGCATAGGCTGGCATGCGACCAGGAGCACAGGCTTCCTGGACAGCCTGCCTGCCTGCTTTCCATTGAAACTTTCAATGGAATCAACATGTTCCTGTGAAATGTTTCAATCCTGTAAAATCAGCATTTTCCAACAGAGAAGTGTTCCACCGGAAAATTTTCAACCAGCTCTAATAGTCAGGCCATCTTTAGCATCTGACACAGGGGTGCTGCTGAAGGACATTAAATTTCCATCTGAGACCATGAGCCAAAAGCTCTCCCTGCCTGCATCCCACACCGCATCCATGGTCACCATGGTCACTTGGGAAAAGTCACAGCTTTTTGAAGGTTTGGATGAAGTTTAATAGTTTTAATCTGTCATGGGAGCCAAAAGGTTCTCAGCTCCAATCATGAGCAGAGGATTTCTTGTGCATATATATGTTGGATCATTTGAGTTTAAATCTCGTTTTTTCTTTAGTGAGTTATTTAGCTGATTTTCATGTCTTCCTTAGGAGGTGGATTCATAAACTTGACAAAAAAGTGGGGATTTTATTTATACAAAAATTTCATTTTAAAAAAATTTAGGAAAATGTCAGCAAAAATGTCAAGCAAAAAAGAAAATGAATGGTTCCTGGCAGATGTTGGTTAGAAACCGCTATTGATGGTCACACCTCTTGGTATAACCTACTTTGTTTTCTGTGAGAGATTTTAGGAGCTTGTTCTACTAAGACTTAAAAGTTAACTAGGGAAATATCTACAAATATAAATCACTGTAAACAATTATTCAATTAAGATTTCTAATAAGTAAGTGAATCTAAATGACAGAAAACTGATTCTTGATAGGTTGTTTTTTTCAGTGAGCATAATGAACCCAAATGCATTTCTTTACCGCAAGAAAGAGTTAAGAAGAAGATTATATCTTTCTGTAGCTGATGTTGGAACCCAAAAAGACAATTTAGAATTTATTGTCAGCATGCGTTAAATAATCACACTGTATGAGGGTAATCAGATCCATGCAGATTTTTGAATTCTATTTTATGACTCACTTTTGAGGAATAGATTTCAAACTACTGATGTTCTTCAATTTCTGTTTGGTGCAGCTATAATATTTAGGAGCAAAAGTCATCCTGAAGCAAGCCATGCAATAGTCAAGACCTTCTAGGGTACAATTTCTTAGTCTGAAATCAGCCTAATAAATCTAAGGAAAAATGTGCCCATTTCACTGCATTAGCCAGAAAAGGAGGCTGTGGGGACAAAGTTGGGGTAAACATCTACACAGTAGATGGTTTAAGCGAGGTGAGTTGAAATCAACCCAACTTTTTTGTAAGGTAACATTTAATGAAATAAATTGCCAGCCAAACTTTAGGCTGTAGGTGACTAATGTTTACATTGATCTTAAATTTTTAAGAGGAAGTTTAATAAACATCATACTGACATCTGTGCTTTAAGTCCTTCTCATGATAGGGAAGTTTTTTAATGGATCAGACCCTGAGGCTCAGTAAATATTTTAGTAAGTGACCTCAAATTTAGGGTGTAAATATTAGGAGTCTCATTCATTTCAATCCTTACAGTAGCAAGGCAAAGGAAGAAAAGAGAAAATGAAAAAGCATGAAAAGAAAAGGAGAGATATACACAAAAAAACCCAAAACAATTAAAAGAAAAGCAAACAAACAAGAGAAGCCAAAAGACCAGAACAAAAAGAGAAACAGAAACAATCTACAGAATTACAAAAATCCTTTTTTGTGTCATAGAAAACATGCCTAAACCACAGCAGATAATCTTCCCATCATTACAAGAGGTAGCCCTGAAACAAAACTCCAGATTTAGAAAGCTCGGTGGTTGGGGAAGCTGAACGTGGAGCTGTGCTGTGTGTCTGGCACAGCCCCCAGACACAAACACTCCCCCACACTGTGGCAGCAGCTCTGGGTGCCTGGCCCACCTCCAAGCCCGTGCCAGCTTTTCCGAGCACTCCTCATCCTGCAGAGCCCTGGCCACTCACACGTTGCAAGCCATAGATCACGTACACATCCAATGTATAAAGCCACTTTGTTGGCCTGCATGTTTTAGGGGTTTAAATTATTTTAAATTTCATGAAATTCTACATGCTATTCTAAATTTCCCAGATGGTGGCTCGCAGCTGACCCCAGCCCCAGCAGAAAGTGGGGGGAATTTTCATACTTGAAGACAGAAAAGCACAGCAGCATTGCTCTCATTCGGGTACTATTTGGTGAAAGAGGAACACCACATGCAGCTGTGGCTGAATACTGGTGGTCCCTGCCACGCAATAAGAGGTGCTCCTGGTCCAAGAGGGATAAATTTTGGAAAATATACCAATGCCAAACATAGAACATGTGAATATACAGTACAGTAAATGCATAAGTACCTATTATGCATGTTCATACATACATATAGGTGTATCTATATAAAGTATATATTTAAAGTGTGAGGTGCTTGGGAAAGATACCAGGACACATACACTTGAGTTACAGGTCAGTGTGTTTCGGTTTAGATGGGAAAGTGGGTAAGCACAGCAGTGCACATGTGCTCCTCATGTGCTCCCAGAATGCTGTGTATTTCTGCTATTTTGGCTGGGTTACCTCAGTCCCCGAGTCTACAGTAATGCCTGTCACCCTTTTGGGTACATTTTGTTATAAATCTAAGCAAGCAAATATTTGTGTCAAAGCTGTCTACACATGCAACCAGTTGAGAAGCTGAAATGCCTTCAAGTCATGTACCAACTGTTTTCATTTTCTCTCAAATGGTGTTTCTGTTATTTTCTAATCTCTGCTTCGTTTTTTTTATTGTCTTTATTCTTCTCTAAAGCTTAACTGCCTTTCTCTTCTTTGCCTAACTTTTAGGCAGTGAGAAGAATGTGTAGGAGCCATCTCCAAATTTTAATACAAAGACAGCTAAAATTCCCAACTGTATCAAAACAGTCCCTTGCAGAGCTGCTCATCATTTCTTTTGTCTGCATAAACCCCATCAGAGAAGCCATAATGCAGCCCTAAGAAACTACCAGAAATCGTGTAATAAGCACTTTCTTTCTAATGTGGCAAGGGCTTTGAAATTCAAGTTATAAATGTGACAGAAGGATTGAATTCAAGTTTACCCTGTGGTTATAGATGTGGTATAGTTGGGTATGAAGTTTGTGCCTGTGTGCTCTCCCAGTGCACTTAGTCAGTAATTGGCTGGGCCCAGGGCTTCCCCCACAGAGGTAAGGACAATGGGCTCATAGGAGACCACGGACAGGCTGGAGAGATGGTAGAAACTGCAGCTGAAGAAATGATCATGTCTACTGTATGTAATTAAAACAACTAGGAGATGTTTAGCAGGTAGTACCAATGAATCGTGGGCATGCTTAAGTGTCCCTGTAGAACCACATTCTTCACAGTTTGGGAAGTCTCACCTAATACAGCTAAATACACTGCAACATAGATTACAATCATTACTGGATAGCAACTGATCATCTTGTTTGAAAGATTCAATTCCCCACATGAGAATTACCCTATACAGATAAGCCAAAACCTTTGGGGATTGCCAGGGGTTTTTGGGGGGGTTTTGGGGTTTGGTTTTTTTTTAGCTTATTTGTTTTTGTTTTGTGGTTGTGGGTTTTGCGTTTTTGTAGTAAATAATCCAGGAGTCAATATGCAACACCTTTTAAAAGTAGGAAATCTCCAACAGAGATACTGGAAAGGGAGGTTTCTGGCAAGTATCTCTCTTCATAAGGTAACAGCAGGACAATTTGGACTACGGTGGAATTCAAGGAAAATAAATATGAAATTGGCAGGACTCAAAGTAAATCCACCTGTCTTAAGATGACTTCAGCTGTAAACACTTTGGGGAACTCAGACAGTTACCACCCACAGTGAGGATGACTGAAGGCACCAAGATGAACTCATCAAAACAGACCTGACCTTGAATTCTCCCTAGCACTAGTCCTAGCACTCCACTTGCTTACTCTGCCTTAATCCACTTACCAGGTTTTCTGAAGTCAGTTGCCTAAAAGAGCATGTGACCATGTTCTCCCTAGTTTAACTCTATTTACTCAGATAATAATAATAAATATTTCTCAACAAGGTCAATAGCATTCAGTTACCTGGATATTCATTTAAGACCTTTTTCTGCAAGTTCAGGGAGTTTATACGGAACAGATGAGCGCTGAAGGCAGAATTATCATCTTCCTTTACTGCCATAAATTTGAAACAGCTCCATATAACCCCAAGGAATTAAATGAAGTTTGCAGTTTCTAAAATGGGAGAAGACTTTGGCCAATACCTTGTACAGTAACAGACTCTTTAACAAACCTACATTAAGGACACAGAATGAGGAAAAAAACCAACAAAACAAAACAACAACAGCAAAAAAAAAAGGTGGTCTTTAAGTGAATATCAGTGGTTATGAGCCTATGGGAAGCAACATGCATTCATAAACCCTTGGCTATTGTTAACCGATGGATGGGCAAAATTTTAGCCACATCAGCAGCAGACTCACATAAGAAACAGCAGGAGCAATAAAACTCGTATGGATAGCTTTCATACATATGAAAGTTTCTTGTACCACGTGTCACATATTCAGTTTGTAGGAATAAATATATTAACTATGTTTTTCTAACTGAAAATATTTTCCACATGCAAACAGACTTGAAAGCACGTTTAAAAAGAAGATGCAATAATCAGATTTTAAACTTTGGCTTTAAATTCAAAGCAGAACTTGAAGTAAGCCTTTGGGGATGTTCTTCTATTTGAAGGAATGCACAATTCTTGTTACCTACTTCAAGCAATGAATGGCAACACTCAGTCACAAAAATGCAACAGAACTACTTGGGAGTGTGAGAAGACTACGCAAAATGTGTTTGAACACCAAGATCATAAAAGTCAGCAAGATTTGGAAAAGACTGAAGGAAAAGTGGATTTGAAATTTTAAATAATAACCTCACATCTTTGCTTATTAACCATTACTTGTTTCCAAAGAATTAAATCATGTCAATTCCAATTCCCCAGCTACCAGAAAAATGGGATATTTATTACTGAAAATAAATTCTCTCAGAAACACAGGGTCAGCTATTTCATGAAAGACGTGGCCAACTAGGCCATGTGCAAATGAATGTTGTTGATTGGATTCCTTTGTTAAGAACTAGAAGAAAACAGTATACAGTAGTAGCTAAACTGTGATCAGATGGCAAAAGAAAATAGCAGCTGTTCATCAGTGCTGTGCCCTCAATTTTCATTTGAGCATGGGGGCCTCTGTGGGCATGGGAGCCAGGCAAACAGCATGGGGAAGAAATGGGGAAAAAGGAGCCCTGGTGATGAGCTGCACAACATTTCAGAGAGGGCTGTGAAAAACACCAGTGCAGACACATTTATGAATCTCCTATTATTTTCCTTTTGTGAGATTATTTTGCACATTGCTGGCTTTGCTGTGGTGCAGGAATTTTCAAGAAAAATCAGTCTCTGCTCATAGATAGGTAGGGTAAAAAATGCACAGCATGCTTTGAAAAACAACAGATGTTAGAAAAGTCATTGGTACTATTAGAGGAGTAGTTCCCACTTGCAAGTAACATTTTGTTCTTCTTTGATGTAGTCTATGCATATCTCCTGTTGTAGGAGCCTAGCTAGCTATAGAATACCAACAGAAGTAGAACCAGGAGCTGTAACAGGATGATACAGGTCCAAACTGAAAGGAGGTAGTAAATGGAGTATTTTCCATCACTAGGGTGCTTGGACTGGCACCATAGAAAGGTCAAGAGACCTTGGTATATCTAATCTAGGAAAACGGGATAGAAGAAGCAAGAAACACAGCAAGGACTTTACTATTGAGCCACATGCCAACATGCAATGATTTCCCTCTCTCTTCTCTTTGCACTAACACAATTATGAGCTATTGAGCATCTTTGGCTCATAGGAAGATTTATACACCACCTTGCACCAGTAGTGCTGGGAAGATGAGCACCTTCCCCGCTCCTCTTCCTGTATATGAGCAGGAGAACATTCTCCTTACATAACATTCTCCTTACAGTATGGCATTAAGGAGTTCTTGAGGTAGTTCTTAAGTTTTTACTCTCATATTTCGTAGCTCTTGCTGGACTTTTCTTTCCTGAATGAACTACTCTCGTTTTTAACCAGTGTAAAGTTTTGGCATTCTGTGACAATGAATCCTACAGCCTGATTGTAAAATCAAGCGTTACTTCTTTCACTGATCCTGCACAGTCATAGTGTTGTGTCATTTATTCTGCCTTTTGTGGCTGGCAGTCATTAAAAGTGTGTGCCTCTGAGTCATTTGGCCTCTAAGATAGTTCCAGTTATATGTTGACAGTTTTTAGTAGGACGCTAGGAAATATTATAGGTCTTGTGATTTCTGTTTCTTCTATCCTTTTCCAAACTGTTCTAAACTGAGTGAGAGAACTATCAGACAGGCTTTTAATATATAATATGAATATAATAGGACACAGAATATTATTGTATGCTCTATTGTTTGTAAAATCAGCATTAAAACAGTTTTTGCATATGTGCTGTGTTATAATTCAACAAAACTATTGTTACGGTGGTCGGGATTGGTTGGGTTTTTGGTTTTTTGGGGTTTTCTTTGCATCACTATTAAATGTAGGTAAAAAGCCACAGAAAAATTTCCAGATAATGTTTTCTTAATGTAATTATTTATTTTGACTTTTGAGACACTTCTTTTCAAAACCCTCCTGAACTGCATTGCCCTTAAGTGCACAAAACAGACAACCTGAACGAGTGCATAACTGGGGTATAGTGAAAACTAAAATAAAGCAAATGCCCTTTGGGAATAAATTTGTATCACAAATACCAGCTGGCGCTGGTTGATCCAGCTTTTGGCAGTAATGTCAAAGACACAGTGTTTCAGAAACAACTGATGAGTCAGCGGCAAAAGGTTGAGAGATTTAGTTCAGAGAAGCCCATTTATTATATAATGAAATATTTCCGTAACCTCCCATATTTGACATCCCATAAGAATACCAGTTACAGGCTGAGCTAATAATACTACCTATTATTGAAACTGCATTAACTTACCCCAGGATCTGACCCTCTTGCTGCTGCCTATAGACTGGTAAATCTTTAACCATTTGGGGCTGTAATTTTCCATGGTGTTTTCTGTTGTCCTATGACCCACTTCTGGGGTTTTTTACAAACTAATACTGTGTTTCTTTCCAAGAAAAGCTCTTGGGAAGAAAAATGTTGTTTTGTTCCTGTGAAATAAGGCCTGATGAACATGTTGAGAAGCTTTCTGACATTCATGCTTTGGAACAGGAATATGAAATTTGGGCTACAGGGAAGTTCTGAGGAGATTTTTTGTAACTCTCATTATGGTCTTTTACAATTGATCCATCAATTGTTGTGAATTTCCAGAACTAGTTCCTGACATCTGCAAATTTTTCTTGAGCTTTGCACAGAAAAAGTTTGAAAGAACTCACATCATTAAAAAAAATCTCTCCTTTCACCAGAAAAAAGTATATTAAATAACTAAGGATGGTAAAACATTCAGCCAGAAAGGATTTAATAACAAAAGGAAAGAGTATTATTCATTTTTCACTATCTCTGTGATAAAAATAGAAACATGTTTGGTCACACATCCCATACAGTCTGCTTCACAGGAATGTTTCCTAACCTTATGTGTTATACCCTGTGGAAGAGAGACGTGCTCTCTATTGCTCTGACCTCTCAAATTTACTGCATTTTCACTAGTTAGGCATTTTCAGCCCTTTATCTAAAGTGGCAATTAAAGCTTCATTTGCAGCTGTGCTTCTGAAGCTGAAGCTTTCATTGTAGCATTTCTGAAAGCTGGAATTTATTTGATCTGTGGAATAGTAAAACTGCTTTTGAGAACATGAAAAGTGCATTAAATATTAAAAACATACGAAATAGCTACTACCCCTGGACAAAAACTATTGCCTCATGGCAAGATGATGAACACAAGCAGCAAACATAAAGGAACAGGAAGAAAAGCAATAGCAGTTTGTCCTTTTCTGGAAAGTCTGGCTTGCTAGCTGACTGCATGGAATGAGTTGCAGGGGAAAACGAAACTAGAGAATATGTAAAGCTGGGAGATGAGATCATCCCCCCAAAACAATCCTTCAAATTCACAGACACTTCTGGATTCATGAGGTGAGAATAACCAGCACTGAGGACTGTAAAATTCATTTGTAACATTTGAATTTGCTAACATGCACTTGCAAACTGTCTCCTCCTAGAAGGGGGAACAGGAGATGCCCTGGAAATCAAGGGTGAAGAAATGTAATTTTTTTAAAAATTGCTTCCTAAAATGAGAGTGACAATAGCCTGCATCCAGACAGCCTCTGCTAACAGTCTGCACCAATCCAATCAAGTGTTACAGCTACCTTTTAAGTTTTCATCAGCATATCATTTTACAACAGCCTGATCCTGCAAATGGCTGTTCCCAGGTGCATAATTATTTACCCGTGGAGTCCACTGAAAACAATGGGTGTCAGTACATAAGTAACTACCTGGAGAACTGAGAGTCCTGAAATTGTTTCTGCATATGATAGGCAAGTTGCATATTTGCGAGGGGATTTTCTTTCATATGTGTATTTGGGGCTTTTTTGTTTCCAAAACTAAAATGGAGATAGGCCCACGTCAAAATACCCAGACAAAACCTTTTGAACTTTAACAGTGGATAGAGTCCAAACCTACAGCAATCTCAAAATTTTGCATGTATGGTGGCTCTGTATAGTGGGCTGGATCCAAACCTCACATTGAAAAATATCCCCAAGGCAGTAGAACTTGGATCTGTGCTTTCCGGTTTGAACCCAAACTGAAAGTGTTGCAAGAAATGGCTCATTAGTTTACCCTGTAACATTTGCCTCCAGAAATCTGTCATTGAACAAAGGCACATCAACATCTGAAAAAAAAATTATTAGTTATTTTTGGATAACCTGAAGGCCCTTTAAGTGTTGTAGCTCAATATTTTTTTGGAAATCAAGGTCTATTGCAGAGCTGTCTTAGATCTCTCTATCAGTGCAGACAAGGCTGACTTTTAACACAGTGAGAACATCAACATCCCCCTAGGGGTGGCCAAATTTATAAAGATGGCAAAACAGATCCTCCCTCCCTTGAGGTGAAAATAAGGGCATGATGAAAAGACTTAGTCAGATTTTCAGTGACTATCACTAAAAGCAGTAGCTCTTTTCTTTCTCTTTCAACCCTTCTCCTTTTTTAATGTCATGGTATACCTCTACCCCATCTCTCATGATAGGAAGAGTCCTTCCTCTTCCTCCTGTGTAGTTCTCACCTTGTGAACTAGCAGCTGTGCCTGCAAGAGCTGGGAAGTAGCTGTAACTTCCAATCTTTGTTATTTCAAGTATAGGCAAAACCAGACCACAGATTACATCAGATAGCCTGACAAGTGTGTCCTCCTCCCCCCACCTCCTTCCTAGAGCCACAGGATGGAAAGTGAAGGTATTCAGCTAGGTCCTAGCTCTTCATGGAAAAATAAAGAAAGTGAGGAAATCAAGCACTTGGCTGATTTGTGCTCTTGTGAAAGCAATTACAGATATTTATGTGATCCATTTTGTGCCTTTGCTTGGTTCAAAAGCTGGTTAATGTCACAGGCAGAAGACATCCCTACAATATTCATGTCTTTAGCTCTGTTTATGGACAAAAGTAATGCTTCTTGTGCCTTGATGATCACACTGAGAGACCAAAACATGAAAAGAAGGAAGGTTTTTATAACTCATATTTGTGTCTTCTCAGTCCTAAAACAGGCCTCTCTGAAGTACTGCACTGATTGTGGTCTCTGGATCACTGATGGCTACATCCTCAGCGTAGGATGTCAGAATGGATTTGGTCATATACTGATCACAGAGGGTAGATATTCTGACTGAAGACATTAGTTGTGTGAAGAGGTTGGTTGTGTTCTTTTTTTGTTTGTTTGTTCTGATTTATTCTATTTGAAGGGAACCTTAAATAGATTTTCATAAAGCACAAATTACTTTTAAGCTTTGGCTTAATGCCTATAAGTGTTTAGAACTTGTGTAAGGAAGTCATCTGTCTTAACCAGTGAAAGGTCAAACCTATTTTGCATGTTAATTAGACATATTGCATCTGATAAGTCAATGACAGTGCTTCAATTCAATCAGCAAAGAGAGGGCTCTTAACCTACACAATACATGTATAGCCTCTCCCAAACTGAGTGTAATGAGTCTGGAAATTATAAAATCACAGGCACTCGTTCCAAGGCCCTGGAGATGCTGGATGCTGTTTTCCTCCACGGGCCCTCACTTGTGGTAATAGAACATTGGAATTCTACAGAGTAATTATCACTAAATTATAATTGCAGTAATGGATGTGTCAAGTCACTCTAGCAAGACCAGTCTTCTGAATAATAATCACCTAAAAAGGATGTATAGTTATTTTTGCTTTGACCCAGTGGAAATGTTCAAAATATTCCCGTGATTTTTGAAACAGCTACATGCAATTTTTGGGACTTTCCAGAACAGTTCTGATTAACCCAGTAATAACCAGAAGTTTTTTTTTATCATGTGCATTTGGAATATTGCTCCATGCACTGTAATCTCTGCTTTTGAGTCTTTTGCTGCCAGATGAAGGGGACTTTTTGGAATATATTTGTGGAAGTAAATTCCCAGTGTTATGACAGCTGTTCTGGAATGTGTTGTGACAAAAATAGCCACACAAAATGGTTTTTTAAATACATTTTCCAGTTACTGGAGAATAACAGCTGGAGTAATTTCTTTGGAGCCTGTACATTTAATGTACTGACACACATCTATTATATTTGGTGTGCCCATATTTATACACATTAGCCCTTTTTAAAGCATATTCTACTACAGTGAGGATTTAAACTCTAAAGTTCCAAGATCAAACAGTCTTCTCAGGACTGCATTGTGGTAAGTCCAGTACTGAGTTCAGCAGCTCAACAGGCCCCAGCAGGTCAGCTTGGTGCACCTGGTGTCCCCCCAGGCATACCATGCTGTGTCCCTGGCACACTCCACACTGAAAACTGGGGCTTTACACTCAGGAGTCCTTAGGGATGTGGCATAAACACTGCTCTCAAAGGCTTCCATCACAGCTTACCCTTCTCCCAACTTTCCAAAGGCAGCTGGTGTGTTAGTCAAGAAAGCATCACAGGAGAAGAGTTTTCAACCATTTTTAAATGAGATACCAACTATTAAAAGGAGGTGGAAACAATGGAGGTTACACTAAGCCCCTCCAGATGCAGACAGCCATTCTTTTGGTCCTTCACACCTATAGGTCTGATTCCCTGATGCCTTTAACTTCAGTTGCTTACTGACATTACTGCTAAATTCTGTTACTTCTATTTTATACTAGTGTGAGCATAAAGGAGCCAGAAAAACTGAATATTGTTACTAAGGGCAGAAAATCCTTCAACAGATGGGAAAATGATCCCACTTGGCAAGAGGCAATGTTTGGTACTTAAAAAAAAGGAAAAAGCTTTTGGATTTCAGCCACCAAATCCAGTCCCAAATCTTGAGCTGTGCAGAGTAATTCCCAGAGCACAAAAATGTACTGTACTGCTGTGGATCATCCATTAAACTGTCTATTGAATGAGGTATAATGCTAAGCAGGCTGAGGAGAGCCTATCATTCAGGGTAATGCAACTCCAAATCACAAAACCTTCAGATATTATTTTTGTAGGTAGGATAAATTGGTGCTAAATAAGTTTGTTTGCTGTGAGAGCCAAGATGTTAGAGCATTAGAAGCCCAGAAGAATATGTCTATTTCTAGGGGCTGAATCATGGCACAAGTATGCAACAAAATGGAAACAGAGTAAACACTAATAAGCAAAGAAAACAATATTGTTTTCTATCTCTATAATAAAAACTTAGCAACAATATATACAAAGCATTAAGAAAGTGCCATATATTCTTTCTTTAAGGGTAATTTTTAAAAAGGTATTTTAGTCCAGCCAGTGGGTCTCTAAGAAGCCCACTCTGACTCTGTAACTCCTTTTCAATAGTGTGAAATGCATCATTTTGAGCTGTTGTCTGGATAAAGTTTTAAGCAGCCACTGAATGTGTTCCTAATGTTGTCATCCCAGTATGAAATACCATACACACAGTATCATAGAAAAAGCATCCTAAAATATTGTGGAAAATGTGGGTTTACTTAAAAATTAACAAAAATACCATGTAACTCAAGATCCTTGAACATCTAGCAACTGGGAAAGTTTTGTTCTAAACCATCTTACCATACGAAAAGAATATTTTTTCCCCCAAAAGACTCACTATCATTGGAATAAAATAGCATCGTTAGTCTGGCTGCCCTGCTTATAGGTGAGACACACACATACATGAATATATATATTTATCTACATCTATATATATATCTTCAGTTTATAGGTGCCATTGGCAAAGAAATAATAAAACATTTGTGACATGAAACAATTAATTAAGAGATGTGATTATTATTTGCATTGCTCGTGACTTCAAAATAAAAATGTCTTAGCTATTAGGTGAGTTAATTTAAATTTAAGTCATAGTGTTATCAATTTGCATCCAAACACTTAGAAGTATTGTTTTACTTACTCATAACTCTTGACAGTCTGTAGGCAGGGAGCAGAGAGGGACAAGACAAAAGGAAGGGGAATACATAGAACTTTTTATGTGAAGTATTTTTACTGGCTTTATAGTGAAAAAATTATATTCTTCTTGGTCCTCAGTGATAATCTGTGACCCCATAGCAACACAGCCATCCTCACTCATCCTCCATGGTTCTGTTGAACTCAATTTTTCAGTCCCTCAATGTCCTGTGACACCTAAAGCAGAAGGGACACTAGAACATGTGTCTTAAATAATTGGTTCACTTCTCTGTATTGGACTATATAATTATAATTTATTATAATATTATTTCATGATTATGCCTTGAAGTGAGAAACATGTGGGACCCAAACACTGTATGCATATAAACACAAACTTTTTTTTTTTCCCTTAGTATTTTAGGGAAATAGCCAGGTAATGGGAATGTATCAGTCTCTTTGTACCTCATAAGTCTCACTCCATTTTAGTACAGGCTGAGATGTCTGGATGCTGGGTGTTTGCAAAATACTGAAAATGAGTGTACAGCAAATGGGAGTTCTGGTCTCAGATTCCTCCCTTCAAAAGCTAAGTTGTTCTTTCTGGATGATGCTGAGAAGTATTGAGACAAAAATTAGAGGAACTTTGTATCTTTGCCCTAGTTGAAGGAAATAGTAACAAGACAACCTGAACCAAACATGGACATAAGCAGCCTCAGCCCCCAGTGGAGATCCACATCTAGGTCATCTGTCAAATAAGCAACAGTGAAGTACGTGTGCAGACTATTTCTTGTGACATATGCCCTTTTCTGGCACTGAAAGTAAGTAGTCTTCATCAGACTGGGACAATTTGTTTTAAATTGCAACTAAAATAGATGCATTGAATTTAAAGTGATAGGTCAAAACCAGAAAGATCTTACAAACATGATTTGTAGGTTTAGTGCACTAAAGGGCGAATATAGAGTCTTTCTCAACCAGCATGTGGAATCACTTAGTTAAAACTCAGTTGTTTGCTTGAAATTGTAAAAACTATCCCTCAGCTTTCTGAAATACATTCAGGTAGAGAAAACTTGTGTAGAGAGCACAGTGGCCAGTAAACGTGTAATATCTACACCTTTTGTTTCATCAATTTTTTGATGCAAACTCCAGTGTAACCAAAGGATTCCACCATTACAGGTCCAAACCAGAGAGCAAGTGTAACAAGCCCTCTGTCCAGAAGCAAAAGGTTTTGCACAAAAGAACTGACCCAATCCCACATCTGAGAAGTGTAGACCAGTAATTTAGGGGCCATTTGCTTTTATATGACAATCTCAAGAATCCTCTATTGGGACTATACCCTTCTGTTTCCCACTTCCATCAGGCACATAACTTTCTCAGTCATGTATGAGATAATGAGAAAAAAATTCAAGTTTTGTCATGTGAGTTTTTTGTTCTTTTTATCTGTAAAATTAGAATGATACAAGCATTAATATTGACATTTCATAGCTGCTCCTAAATATCACATTATGAGAAACAGATCTCCAGGACTCTAACCAAGAAAGACTGTTTTTACTTCCTCTAGGAAAAGGTCTGGCTAATGCAATATTTTATTATGTCTATAGAAACATTATTTTTATAGTATTCTCTTTTAAGGATCTTCCTCACAAAGAATTCAGAATTTCAAATTATTTAAGCATCACTAAAGTAGTCCTTGAATTTTTAGGTCGCTGGATTCAGACTGTGCTGTATAAAATTTTTTAGTAGCTCTTCAAAACAAATACCCTTGGTCAGTGAGAGCTATTCAAAACTGAGGGGGAAAATCTGATTACTAAAAGTAATAGTCTGCTGCCAGCTTAACCCTGAGATTCCAAAGACATACCCACTGCAACAAAAAAAAAAAAAGGTGAAATGGCATTAGATATTTATAGTTGTATGTATATCAGACACACTTTTTTTTAGGTACCTGAACTGCTTCCTGCATAACAAAGACCTCATCCCACTGAAGATCCACGAAGGAGGTGATTACTCATGATCTGTGTGTGACTGATCATGTGCAGGAGACTCAGGACTGATGCCTTTCTGTGGAGGACTTGGTCTGCTCAGCAAAGATTCTCCCAGAAGGCTCAGGGTTCATCACTGTGAAATTGCTTCTCTGCTACAATAAAGACATCGTAGGAGTAATAGCTCATGGGCTTCAGCACTTCTTAACAGCAGTGGCTACTGCAGATGGTTTGAACTAGCCCAAATGGCCTTGCCCTAGCTAGTCTCAGAAATCCAAGTAAAGCCAGGCAGAACTGTATGGACAGGGGCCTTCAGTAACATGCTGGCTGCAAACAGCTGGGGATAGTAACATCTTAAACTAACACAGCTGTCTGCAAATTGAACATCTGTCCACAGGCTAAGTATTCAGCTGTATAATAAATAGAACAAACTAGATTCACTTTGGATGACTTAAAAATACGATTCTTACTAGTAGATATCCTCTTAAATATTACAAATATCGAAGTATTTCTTGCATTACAAATATGGCAATGATCATTTTCCTACTTTGTGTCACAATTCTCTGTCAACTTGAAGAGAAACAAAGGAGCTGCAGAAGTTGTACAAAGCCACTTGTACAGGATGCTACTTGCTAGGGATTAACACCTTTACTTTCAGAACAATAGTGGTAATGACACACACACATATATGAGTATATGCATATATCTTTAGACAAGTCCTCTTAAAACGGAGCAGACTGTGTTGGGCTACAAATATGGAATAAGCAGTCAGTCAATTGGATGGGTTGCTTGCTAAGATGTGTTACTGAGACTGTCCTAATCACAGGATCACAGAACCAGTTGGGTTGAAAAAGACCTCCAGGATCATCGAGTCCAACCAATGACTGAACACGACCATGTCAACTAGACCACAGCACTAAGTGCCACATTCCTTAAATGTCTGCAGGACAGTGACACCACCACTTCCTGGGCAGTCCACTCCAATCTCTAATCACCATTTCTGTGATGAAATTCTTCCTAATGTCCAAACTAAACCTCCCCTGATTTGACCTTCTCAGCACCCATTACAGAGGGAGAATCACTTCCCTAGCTCTGCTGGCCACTCTATCCCTGATACAGGCCAGGCTGCCATTGGCCTTCTTGGCCACCTGGGCATGGCTGGCTCATGTTCAGCTGCTGTCAACCAGCACCCCTGAGTCCTTTTCCATGGGACTGATTTCCAGCTACTCCGCCCCCAGCCTGTAGCACAGTCTGGAGCTGTTGTGACCAAAGTGCAGGACCTGGCATTGGCCTTGTTGAACCTCATGCCACTGGTCTTGGCCCATGGATCCAGCCTGTCCAGATCCCTCTGCAGAGGCTTCCTGCCCTCCAGCAGATCAACACTCCCACCCAACACTGACCCAACTCCGACCTGACTTGGGCAAAAGCCTATGGCAACCTTAAAGTGTATCAAGAGTTTATAATATTACACTAGTGGAACAATTCTCAAATACACCAAGAAAAATTATCTATAAAATCAGGAGAATCTTTTGATTAATTCCACTGTTCTGTGACTGTATTTATGACACAAAAATATTCTGCTCCTGCCACACTGTATTTGAGATTAATACCAGGAACAAGGCAGATTTCATCACACAGTCCCAGAATAGTATTTACAAATAAGGCATTTTGGCAGATGTTCATTAGAATGGTGATGAAGAGACAAAATTATTAAATATCCCATTATCAATCATGAATCATCAAGTATTCTCCTTCATTGCTACACATACAAATCCCAGTGAAGAATGAAAATTGTGCAACAACAAATTCTCAGTATACAATAACCACATAGAAATGCAATTATGTTTACATCTGTATAATAATCAGTGATTTAGTCAAATAACAGAAATAGCATTCTTTGCTGAATATTTTAAGGACGTCTTTGACCTGACTAATACATACACCTGCATAGATAGATAGATAGATAGATAGATAGATAGATAGATAGATAGATAGATAGATATGTCTGCTTGAGATAAATTACTCCTTGTGGTACTGAAACTAAATTAATTAATAACATTTGTGTGCCTTTGTCCCTTTCTGAGTACTTGCGAAATATTCTTAGGAAGGATTTCATAATGCATAATGTCTAATTATTACTTATTAACAGTAACAGCACTTGTCAAGAGGATTTCTGTCTTCAGAGAAATCTGTACACATCAGGCCTCACTACATCGTGAAACAGCTGCTTAGAGCAGACTTGGACAAAACTCCCTCCTTGAAGACAGAGATGCATGCATTTGTGCTGCTGTGTAGAAACAGTCACTTCCCACAGCGAAGGCGCATCCTTGTCTCACCACTGTGACCAGTCCCATGATGAGCCCCTTCATTTGTCTCCTGTGATGGCAGCAGGACCACAGCTAGAGAGTTTCTGTCCTTCAGACCCTTACACACCAAATGGAGGGTGGCCCAAGTATCCTTGTCTATCCTGATGAAATTATGCCTCCACTAGAAGACTGTAACTGCATCCATGTGTGTGAACTGCAGGACAGTCTTTCTTAGGAAACTCTGTTAAGCTGTGATGCACAGCAAGTTCCATGTATTTTGTCACAATGTCCCTGTTTCATGACCCTCACTGTCTCTGTCCCACTGACTTGAGATGGGAGCAGAACTTCCTCTTGTGTCTTCATCTCCCTTTGTCCTACCACCACCCTGGTAGGGGTTTTTGTTTTTCTGGAAAAGATGCTCTCCAAGACTGCACTTCAGAATAGGATCTAAGGAAAATTAGCTCAACTGAGTCAAAGGAAGTTGCTGTCAGGGATCTGCTGTCATCTTCTTTCAATGTTGCCCTTCCAACTAGAGTGGTGTGCTTACAGGACTTCACTTGCTGCAATTCACTTGCAGAAATATTGAGCTTTCTCAAAAAAATATTTAATCGTATCCTTCAGCATTACATCTGCTAGGTTTTGATTCAAATTTCTCACTGAGTATGCAAGAGGCTGAAGCCACCACACAGTTTGCTTTTGCAGTTCTGGAAGAAAAAGCTCATGGTGTGTAGTTTCTCCAGTTTGAGTTGGTGCCAGCCAGTTGGACAAGGGGCAAAGGGCAGAAACTGATGCACAGGAAGTGACCCTTGAATGTGAAGAAGAACTTCCTTACTGTGCAGGTCACTGAACACAAGAATAGGTTGCCATGAGAGGTTATGGAGTCTCCTTCCCTGGAGATATTCAAAATCCATCTGGACACAAACCTGAGCAACGTGCTCTAGGGGATCATGCTTGAGCGGGGAGGTTGGGCTAGATGTCCTCCAGTGATGTCTTCCTACCTTACCCACTGTGTGATTCTGTGAAATCTGTTATCCCAGAGATATCTGTTATGCCCACTGTCACTGCCTGGCTCATCCTTGGCCAGTGGTGGGCCCATCTTGGTGAATTTAATAAGAGACGTCATCCTGAAAAAATCCCATAGGAGCAGTCAGAGAGGCCAGTTCCTGGTAGGGTCAAAGTGGGGCCTTTTTCTAGAGGATCTATACTTTCTCCAAAGAGAGGCAGAAGGGACTGCTAGATTTCCTATCAACTAATACCTGCTCTAGAGCTCCTACACCTTAAGGAGCCTCTGCAGGGAGCTGCCCCAGAAAAGCAAAGAGTTAGAAATACAGAAGATGAATTCTCGTAATTTATCTCAAAAATGGCTGAATTATTTTTCTCACCAATGCTAGGCTTTTTGTTTGAATTATGCAGTGCCACTTATTTACTTGTACCCAACACAGGAATAGATCATCAATACCAAATCCTCTGTGGCACACCAGGATAGCAATTCACAATTTCCTATGGTAAATACTGTATGATTTATTTTTACTAGCTATGGCATGAGTGAATATTAAAATGCAAGGGCTGTGGCCCCCTTTTGCTCTAGAGTTATACAATACATGCTTCCTGTCACATTACAGAGAAATGATTAGGCAGCTGGATTATTTTCCTCTTCATCCCATCCCTACTTTGTCCTTGTCTCCAATACTGAGACCACCTACTGCTTATTTTTCCCCTATTTCAAAAACAGAACAGATCATCTCTTTTAGCTTGTGAGCAGACACACACACACACAAAAGAAATAAAAAAACAAACCCAAAACCAAATAATGTTGGGGAATCCTAACCAAAAAACCCACAGAAAAACCCCATGAGTCCTTCTGTAAATGTAGGAGATAGCTTAAGGAGGATGATAGAAGCTGGTTGAATCCAGAACTGAGTTACATCATTGTTCAGTGCTTTAGAAATTGTAATTTTAATACAATAGACTAGCTGGCTGGAATGTTCCTAGGTAGAGATCAAATAGTTCAGTCAATGAAGAGAAATGGTAATAAAGATCCTTCAAGTTTCTTTTAAGAAATACAGAAATATGGTGGCTCAACATGTCATATTTTTGCCTTATTTTGAATTTAGCTATTGAGGAAAACAAGCAAATTGAGCATTTTTACCACCGGAAAACATAATTTATTCCACAACAAATGTTAACTTCTGCCTAAGTTTGTTTTCCTCTTTTGCACTTGAATATTATTGATTAACCACAAGAATAAAAGAATCTTTAAGTTCAGCCCAAATTGTCTGAAAGCTTTTATTGATTTCCCAAGCATGAATTCCACAGTACTTGGTAGAAAGAAAAATATTTACAATCTGGGTGGTTGGAGACACCTGAGGGGAGTGAAATGGTAATGAGAATAGAAGTTTGACTCAACTGTAGGTAGAGTAAGATGTTCATCCAGCAAATACAAAAGGTAAGCCATCAATAAAAACTGTAGTCTTGAGATTCATTCCACAGATATGATAGTACAGTGTGGAAATAGCATCAGCAATTCCAGCTGGCAACACAACAGAAAAACAAATATCAGCAGGGTATTAGAAACTGATCTAGGAGAAAAAATGTCATTTGCAGGTAAGATATATTGAGTGAGATTTGCCTTGTGACTGCAGCTCTTTTATGCAGGAAAAAGGCTCCTGTAGTGAGAAGAGCCTCTGGAAATTTCAGATGCAACTGAAGGAGGATTTCCTTTGGCAGCCACAAGGAAGGCTTTTAGCTGTCCTCTAAAAGTCACTGCCAACCCTGGGCATCAAATGGGCCACCCTCTGGAGATAGGGCCACAGAGCCAAACCACACGCGTTTCAGGGACCTTAAACAACATTGTCACCAGCAGAGCACTGGCCCAGGCCTCTGGGCTATGTAAATTCCACAAAAATCTGAAGACTGCCTCAGTGCTTGCAGCAGCCTGGAATAGAGAGAGGGCTGAAATGGGCTAAAACTGCCTTTACTTCTCCCTCCCATGTGAGTGAGACTCCTGTGCTCTTTGGTAGGTGACACAGACTGTCACCCCTCACTGCCGCAAAGATCCACATAGAGTATCCTTTAAATTTAAAGGATTTAAAGACAGGCATATTTTGAGAAAAGAAGTGAGAATAATAAAGCTAAAAGTTGCACCAGGAGAAATGCTCTGGTATCCCATGAGAATGTCATAGCACCCACCATGAATCTCCTTGCATTCCCACAACAAGCCAAGCCAGAAGGAACTGCTCCCGTTGGGCCAGGTCCCAGCACACAGCTTCTTCCATACAGGGTACTTCCACCATCACTGGGGCAGCATAGAGTCAGGGGCTTCAGAAAGAAAATGAAGAACAATTCATTCCCTATCTAAAAATCTCATATTTTAAGACTTAGTTCATGTCAAGCCACTTCCCATGACCATAAAACAAAGCCTAAACAGAACAAGGAGAAGGAGAACTAGAGGGATATTCTTATCCTAATGAAAAAATTAGTAGGCATACAAACCCAAAGGGGCACAAGGGATATTGTAAGCATTTCTTTGCTCTGACAAACTGTTTTAGCACTGAGAGCACCAGAGAAGAGGCTGTCCATGGCTAAAAAGAAGAAATCCCCAAAGTGGCCACAACATTCAAGGAAGTGTTCAGGCCTGAGTCAGCTGTTAATTAGGTAGCTTCAAATTGGAGAAACCATTTATAGGAAGCCCTGATTCTGAAAGAAAACCAAAATCTCATGTACTCCATCTGTCGTTATGATGGGTCAGTGAATGTTGGATAGAACAGAGAGACAGAAATGAGGCAAAAGCTTTAATGGTGCTCAGGAAAAGTCTTTAACTCCTTATTAACATCTTGTTAACTTTTGTCCTCTCCATCAGTTTTCAGTTCATCTAGATACTTTAGATTGGCTCATGGGATGACTCAGTCATTGAGGTGAGTAAATTCTTTCCACCAAAAAAGCGGAAGGTGACATAATGTTTATGCTAGTGGCCTTCACAATCGTTCCCCCAGTGTTCCAGGGACAAGGTAGAGAATCAGATGCCATGATGCACAGTTTTGTGGTGTTAATCTAATTTGAAACATAACATAAGTATGGAAACATAAGTAGAGAAAACAATTCTCCAAATCTCTCATTTCAAATGATTTAATTTAATGCTACTGATCTCATCATTCCAAATTACTGGATTAGGTAAATAAACTCCTCTAAAAAAAAGCTGCAGTGATCATTTCTTGCATTCTGTTGGCTTGTGTCTAATTTATTTTATTCCTAATAAATTTGTAGAACAGACTCTTGTAACTATTTTCCAATAACTTCTAAATTTCTACAATTGCTGAGATAGTGTCTCAGACAAAGACCTATAGCGCTGAAATAAAAATAGTGAAGGCTTCAAGATGACATCATGTTTTATGAACACAAGACGTGACCACAAATAACCTACAATAACCTTTAAAATTAGTTTTTTCCTGACTTCATAAAACAATATTTTATTTGGCAGGCCCTTATTGGCAAGCACTTTGAACAGTTCTATTTGTTTTCTGTAACCAGGAAGACACAACCAGTGTTTTCACATAGGTTTCCTCAGTACTGTGGTTTTGCCATTTTTTGCCTCTTTATTACTGCCTGCTGCTGTTGAATATTTTTCTTTGGGATGTTTATTAAGAACAAGGATATGAATTTTAAAAAAACCCCAAACTTTCTTTGTAACAGCACTGGTGAGTTTCTCCCACTGTAATATTACTGTATCAAAAACACAGAAATAGATCATGATATCTAGAATGATCTGGTTGCTTTAAGTCTGAAGTTATGTAATAACATGCAGCTGGCTACATGTATATTATGAGAAACTGAAGGAAATCAGCCCATATGTCCTTTGATGCATTAACCAAGACCAAGATTTAGCAATCCACCATAGCTTGTAACACCATATGAAATGGAGGAAGGGGCTTAGCCAATGACTGAACAAAATAAAAAAAACCCCTAAGCATTCCAGTTAAAGTAAATTAGAAATGAACATCATAGAGTGACAGAAATACTCCTGGTTTCTTAGGGGATTGTAGCCAGGATTAGTTACTATTTCATTCCACCCTCACCAGTGGTCCTGGTTATGAGAGCCACAACTTGAGAGATGTGTTCTCGTAGTACCTCCTGCAGCTGAATGGGATTGCTCTCTGTATTCAACACTGTGCAAGCTTTTGTTGTTTTGAGTTGTGCTGCTGTGGACAAAATGGGCCATTTTCCCACCACATCTGTAGGAGTAGTTATGCTGCTCCCAGTGTTTTAAATATGTTAATTTGGGAGTTTGTGGAGTTTTGGTGGTTTGGGTTATTNGATATGTAAAAATATAAATCTCTATAAATTTTCATTCAATATAGTTTTAACTAAGAGAGAAACTTCGTCTGCAGTCCCAAACTGCACTATTCAGCAAATCCCATCTTCCCTGCTGTCCTCATCCCGCCATCAAAAAAAAAAGAAAGAAAAGAAAAGGGTTTATATGTCTGAGCAGGGACCATGCAATTAAGATGAGCTTTTCAGCTTCTGTGCAGTTTGGAGCTCCTAGAAATCCCTCTTTTTTTCTGTACAGTGTGAAGCTTGAGTGAATAAGGTAGGTTCCAATAATTAAACCTGCTCTATTGACCTAACCGAAATTAACTGGCCATGCAACAATGTAGCTGTCCATGTAAAAACAGGAAGTCAGATTTCCCCAAGTAACCCTTATTCACCATGAGAAAAACAGCTGGTGCTCTCCCTTTACATGCAAGTGTGTGGGGCATGGATAAAAGATGTATACTTCTGATATCCTCTCTTTTAAAAGGCTGTGTTTTTTTTTCCAGTGGAAGTTTTCCAGCACTCAGTTCCTGAGAGGTAGGGCCCCAAGATAGTCTGGTCAAAATAGTTAGAATCATATCTTTGTAAGGAGAAGTCTGTGAAATCGAACAAAGAAGCCACATTAGTATAACATGAATAATCCTTCCTGACCTCCAAAGAGAAAAATAATAAAGGATTTATTACACTTTTTTTTCCTCCCTAAGAAAGAGTAATAAGAAAAATTCTCCTTACAACAACAATAACCACTGTTTCAGAATCAGAGCCTTTGTGTCACTGTTTTTCAGTAGTTACGCTACATTTCTCCCAGTACACTGCTGGGATTTTTTACTTTTTATTTTGCTACGCATGCTCGCACATCTGCTCCACATGTGTGATCAGCGACTGGATTTTCTGAGCTGAACGTCCTGTTAAATGGACAGAGTGGGCAGATCATTCCTTAGAGAGCAGAGAATCTGCCTCTGGTGGATTGCTGCCAAATGCAATGGTGTAATAAAGAAAAGAAAGCTGCTCGTTCGGATTGCTCTGAAATGAACTGTGTCCTCTCCTAAAATTCCATCTGGTTAAGATCCCTGGAGGCACAGTCCAACACACCTAGGTCTGGCAGTCTGTACATTTGATGGCTGCAAACGTCTCTGCGTAGGCTGACTGGGGGAAGGCAGGATCGTTAAGAATTAGAAGAGGTGAAACCATTGTGCTCTCATTGCCTTTCACCCACCCAGACAAAATTACAGATGAGGGTTGTGGAGGTGAATGTACCTTCTGTTGCTGACACTGACAGATAATCTTTAAAATAGGTGTTGTAGGCTTTGCCTTTCTCTGGATTGTCTAAAAACTTTGTTTTCAGCTGGTGGAAACCAGCAGCAGCCTGGACTCATCGTCCCTCTTTAGGTTTGGCCCCTACTGCGTTAAGCAAGGGCTTCATAGTAAACTGCATTAAGGAGATTGAGGTGAGCATTTTGGTATGTGTGCAAGGAAATCCAGCTTTCAAAAATCAAATCACACTGATAACAGATGTACAAAGTAAGAGAAGAAATTAACAGATTCTTCCCAGTTTGGGCCATAATCACCGATGAAACCCAACTCAAATGGTTCATAGGTCACATTAGAGTGCTGCAGATTAATTTGGCTCTTCGTTGATTCTGACAAAATTAAGATAGCAACTGAAAAGTGCTGTAGTATCCCTGAATACAAACTGATTTTCTGAAGTAATACCAGTGCTACTAAAAGGATTCTTCTGTGAGTTTAGTACTTAGTTCTGCACCAGGCAATAGTTTCACATTGGTTTAATCCATCTCTGTAATAGATGTCCTGTAGAACATGACAGTTCTATACACAACAAACAAAATATTTCATTTTTAATTTTCTTCTCAGTCTACATGTATCCTTGTGAAATAATCAGGGCCTGGGAACAGTCCTGGGCATTGAATTATGATCATCTATGGTGTTAAAGAGTTAGGCATCCCTAGTAGCCTCAAGGCTGCTGCCAACTACCCTTCAAACCACTCCCAGGCACAAATCAGAAGCAGGGGATTTCCAGAACCATTCCCATAAGACAATTTGTAAGCAGACACATGGTTGTGAAGGATAAGAGTGTTTACTAGAGCAAAGCTGGCTGCCCTGTACTCATTGGCCTCGGTTCCTGGGAACACTTTGGGAATGTCTCGGCTGCCCATCCATAGGCCTGGACAGCTCTCACCACTGAGACATTATTTTGAGGAGAGGCAGAGTCTACCATTTTTTGAGACAGGGTTGTGGGTTTGGGTTTTTTTTTTGTGTCAGAGACTTTATGATTTGTGCTTTTTCTTTGTAAAAAAGCACAAATCATAAAGTTCTGAAATTATTTTCAAGGCTTCCCTCTGCAGTTACCACTAGACAGGGTTTTGTTTCTGTGATTGTCCTGGAAGCTACTGGGCAACTGAGTCCCTGCAGTAGTGTCTCTGATGGGGTGGATCTCACGGCCTCTAGCTAATATAATCACACTGCCCCACTGAATACACCTTAAAAATCTTTTGGTTTGTTTTCCTTTACCAGAGGTGTTTTAAAATAACTAACTGCCATTTAAATTGTGAATTCCCATTGTCCTTGTTTATCCATCTGCTTGTAATCGTCCTGGTTTTAGTTCAAGATGATTTTTAACTAATTTGAAATCATTAATTTGATTATTGCTTACCACCCAGAAAGAAATGGCCAAAATCCAGGATTCTGCTGTTGCAAGCCTTTTCGAGAACTTGGATCCAGCTCAAATACAAATGAATTATTATTTTTCAAATTTCTCTTGAGTCAGATATTATAAAAAATTGCATTAGAAAGAATTACAGAGGGGATGCACCTTAAAGAAGTTTCTCCTTTGGCTTAAGCTGTTATTTTAACTATAAAACTGAGAAAAACAATACTTTCACTAATAGCTGTGCTGGCTCATCAGGTCTCAGACCAGGTATTCCAGGGAAAATCCCATGTTTAACTGGTACTTTCTGGGCTTCCTTGCAAGAATCTGCAACCTGGGAGGAATCCCTGACCCAACCAGCCTCCAGTCCAATGGAAGGCTTTGTCTGAGCCAAACACTTTCAGGCTCTTTGCCCCCAGGCACTGGGGACAAAAGGCAGAACCAAGGGCCAGGGCTTGAAGGGCTTCCAGCCAGCGGGGAGTAAGCTCTGATGCACACACCTGTGAAGCCAGTGACTTTTCCACTTTGACTTTCTGCTGCTCAGATGTTGAGAAATGCAAGGCCTTTTGGTGTCCAGTGGTCTAGAGTCGATGAACCAGCTTCCTTCAATTAGTAGTCTGTGACAGATCATTCCATGAGACTATTTACCTTATAGACATAAGGTAAAAAAAAAAGCAGTGAGAGGAGCTTTTATTAACTAATCACTAGGATTAATTAGTGGTGTGTGAAAAAGTTGAACTCCTAAAACCAGATGAAGGTTGTCCAGTTTGGCAGTGGGAGATAGCTGGGGAGGGGGCTTAAATGTTTTCATCCAGACCTCAGATTAGATTTAAAACATAGCAGGATGCATCTAAGGAAATCATACTTGCAAAATAATGCTATGTAAGTATCATAAATAGCTCTCCAATTGTTTCTAATGCAGATCCTATTTTGATCAATTATTATGTACAAAAAGAGGACTTAGCAAATAGTTAGTTGAAATGGGACAAGACCATTAAGACAAATGCTGGAAAAGGTATTCATTCATTATCTAAATAATGGTGACAGCATAATAACTACCAGAGAGGTGAATGAATTAGATTACAGAATGTGTTAATCTGAAATTAACACATTCTGAGGTTTCTCTAAGTTCACTTAGAGGTTTTCTGTATTTTCTTGGTTTTTTCCTGCCTTTCTGCGTCCCCATTTGTGCTCAGCCTTGCCCCTTAAGCTAAAACTCCCAGGAATGCATTTCCCTTGTAGTGGCCACAGCACCGCACGGCAGCAAGGTGGCTCCTGCCACAGGAGGCTGGGGTCACACCACCCTGTGCTAACAGGGGTCTGCAGTACCTCCTGCTAACCAAACCAGGGGGAAGACAGGGGCAAAGAATCACCTGGAAGTGTACATGAGAAATACAGAGTTAGTTTAAACAGGAAGGATTCCTTCTTTAAAACTTTATCAGCTGAGGCACTTTGTCCTAAGTGGCTTTTCCTCATTGTAAGACAGTAGAACTGAAAACCAAAGTTTGTCTGCACAAGAGCATTGAGTTTGAGGCTAATCATCTCACCCACCTTGTGAACTGCTCTGCTGCCTTTTAAAGACCTGGAAAATGTTTCCATTGGCTTAGGTGGGGTTTTGGATTGAGACCCCCATATAGGTACAGCAGAAAGCCCCTAATCAAGCAAATAAAGCTTCAAATAAAAGTCAAACTGTCCTATACTTTGCAGTTCTGGTAAAATGTATTTAATATTAATTGAAATCTTTGTCATTTTATAGGGTTACATAAATGAATGGAAAGCAATACAGAGGAAGACATAGTGTTGTGTATGATAAATTGGCTATTTTAGCACATATGGGAGCACAGAGGCAGAGCTCTTCAGAGCCATGCAGCTGTCTGCTACTGTACCTGGCATATGGCTTTCTAGATCTCATAAAACTTAAAAAAAGACTCCATAATACAGCACTGTTCCATACCACACCACACATCTCTTAATTTTGCAAACACTATGACAGCGTTAGGGACTAGTGAGAGAAAAAAAACCCTACTACTGGGGAAAAATGTTTGCCAACTTTGTCTCCTCAGTGTTCAGTACTGTTTTTAAATGCCTCAGCAAGTTGTTCTTAGGTGAAAGATAACAGTCTGCCAAGTCTTGAGAGTAAACATTTTGTGTTGGTCCACCCACAATGCATTCAAATAAGAAACTGGAGCTTATTCAGTGTAACTCAGGTTTAACCATCTCATTTTCAACATAGTTCACTCTTCATAGCCTTTCAGATCTGTCTCTTCATGTTTGTTCTCAGCCTCCTGAAGCTTCCTGCCTGCTCTTTCATGTTTGACATCTGGCTTAATCAGACTTAGGTCATCATTATATTTGTGAACACATCTGATGAAGGTGCCTCTTTTATTACTTACCTGCAGTCTGGTTTTAAATATTAACATCTTAAATATTGACAGGTTCTATTCTTGTTCCCCAAACTGCATATTATTTATATGTGTTTCTCCTAGGCCTATGGACATTAAAATGCAAACAAATATATATATGCATATATTTGCATCCAGAAACTTTTTATATATAGATTATAGATTTTATTTATAGATATATAAAAGTGCATATGATATATATATATATATATATAATATAGGAAACCCTTGAGCATATATTTTTTTCATGAAGATTTGGCTCTAAAACTGAATATTTCTGAATCATAACAGCAGCTATTGATCTCTCTGTAAACTTACTTAACATCAGAACAGACTTCTGTTGACAATAGAGCAGCACAGAGTTTCAGAGCACCATGTACTTGAGGGCTCTTTCCATGTGCAGTGGGTAAGTTAGTGGCTGTACCAGGAGGAAGAAGATAGTATAAAAAATGAGAAGAAAAGCTTTGTCTCTGATATTATAGAGCAGGAGAAGAAAAAGTGAAAGGGTGCAGTGGTATTGTTCTAGGAAACAGAAGAGGGATATAAGAGATTTCTGGTCTCCTGTGGAAACCAGGGTTGACGAGATTTTTCAGTTCAAAGAGGACCAGGAAAAAGTAATCCAAAGTAGGAAAGAGGCCTTCCACTGGAACAGGATAATATGGGGCTGGAGATGTTGGATTTGAGGCTGACAATAGCTGCCTATGAAGGGAAGCAAAACTTTGCAGCTGATGGAGCAGAAGGGAGTTTGGCCAGCAGGACGTGCAGCTGAGGCTGGGATACAGTCTGGAAAGGAGTCTGACCAGGAGCTGCCAGAAGGCCCTGACCATTCTGAGAAGTGTGTGCAGTGCTAAGTGCTGGCACTGGGCTCCCAGTTCTGTCCCTCTCTGAAGCTGCTTTGGTTTCTACCCCTGAACTGCACACAGATCACTAAAGGATAGAAATCTCTACAATGTGACAAGACAAACAAAACAACACACGAGCCTTTATCTTAAGGATTTCACTGTCCTTATAGTAACTTGCTTGGAGATTACCACAAGTTGTACATGTGACTTAAATCCTGTTCCACTTCAGAAGATAAGAGTGCAATGTTTTTCCTGGCGACTACTGAGCTATATAGTTTCTTGGTCTCCATTCCTCAGGAGAAATCTGATAAAGTACCTTGGACAATTTGTCAAAACTTCTGGTTTTGTTATCACTTAGGACCTGAGGAACTGGCCAACATTCAAGGAGTTTGGACTGTTCCAAAGATGAGAAACTGGTTCAGAAATCAATACCTCTCTCAAACAATTTTTCATATTTATAAGTATTGAACCTCTTTTCCTGAGGAGAAAACCCAGTTATTCACTGTATCAATGTCCTTCTAAGTTACCACCTCACAAGGACTCTCTTGAGACTTTCAGGATTGTGCAACAAGCTGTTTGTTGGTATCTGCTCCTTTTTCCTTCTATACCATGAAAAGGAATGTATTGCAGAGGAATCACAAGTAACAGAAGCCAGGGTAATAGAGGAATTGAATTAACACATTCATGCCAGGCCTGTGCTGCAGGTGAGATAGTAAGACTTGCAGAAGGCAGTGCTTGTAAGTGCAAATGCAGAACAATGCACAGGAAGCTGCTTTTTGAGGGGGGGATAATGTTTACAATCTTCAGAAGCAACACCTTGTAAAGTGTGGCTGGACCACTAGGCTACTGTGGGGGATATCTGGGCAAGTCTTTTTCCTGCTTCCATTTATTTTTCTCATTTATGCAACCATTACATTAGATTATACCCTTTTTGGCCTTTCACACAGACAGCTGAGATTCCTCAGTTGCTTTCAATCTGTCCTTGAATTAGCGTGGAGACCAGTGGCACTCCATGAACAATCTGTTTACTTGATTCCAGGTGGTCAAAACTGCCAACTTCAGGAGAGCTTCACTGGACTGTCCGTGACTGAAAGTACAAGGAGGAGTTGCAATTTCAACAGCTGTTTTTGCTTTCTATGAGCAGCATACAGAAAGAGATAGCTAAACCACATGCTTGCTTTACAGTTCTATCTGGAGTAAGATCCTGATCTTCAATGTGGACACTATGGATTTTAGTTGGAGTACCTGCAAACCAAAATTAGTCATGTTAGTTTCTTATGCAACACCTAGATAAATCCTTTAAAACAGCTGGATTGTCACAGTTTTCCGTAGAAACAGCTGATGAGCTATTATGGAGGGGGTCACATTGTAAGAAAAGGTGAGGGCAGAGGGAGCAGCAATTCTTGATGGTGTGCTGCTGTCAAGAAGTGTAATTTCACTATCTTGCTGTCTAGGCTATGGGTAAATCAAGACTCAGAAATTGTGTCTCTCAGCAAAATAGGAACAGCTCTCCCTAGCTGTTGGGGAAACAAACGACACACTGCTTGCTGTCACCTCTAATGAATGTTTATGAAGTACTTGGGGATCTTCCCATGCAAAATGTTACATATAAGCCATTGAAAATTAATTTTTATTGTGTACTTAGGCTAATGATAACAGTAACTAGTGGAAAACTTCAATCTCTGTTTCAAATAGATCAGAATAATTGGAAAGAGCTGACTGGGTAAAATATGTGAAATCTGAAAAAAGTCTGTCTGGAAAGTGTGGTGTGTTCATAGATAGAGAAAGGGAATCTGTCATTTATTAGCACTTGTATTTAATCTAATGAGAAAGATCAAGAATACAGCAAGCTGATACAGCCAGAATATTGTCTAAGTATATTGCAGTGATAACAGTCAGCACTTAGGTTGGATAAAGTATGTGAGAAGATCTGGTATGTATAGGATATTCAAACATCTTACATGCAAGTGGTCTTTAGACAACTTTGACATTGAGCAAAGGAGTCCAATCAATTTGCAGCTATGAATCTTCTCTGAGCTGGGGTGAGGCACTTACTAACTACACCTCTAGCAATAGTGCCTAAAATAAATGGATGCAACAAACAGTGCAAAAGAGTAAAGAGATTGATGACAACTGAGAATAACTCAGGCTGGCCCTGGCTTAAACACTGGACCTATAAATTAACTCGTGTGCAGGTGCAATTCTGAACGTGCCTTTGTGCATGTGCACGTGCTTTCAGTGTCTGCCAGACAGAGATCACAGGGAGCTATTGCAGCTCCCTCAAACCCTGCTTGGCTCTGGCAGCTGTTGAGGAGCTGGGAATTGTTTCCCCAAACTACATACCAGGTTCAGCTCCCTTGGCTATAGATTGTCATTCACAAAACTGCTCTGGACCCACTCGGGAAGAGCCCATACCTTCTGCACACACTGTCCTAAAGAAAGAGGGCAAGGGAGAACCAGAGGATAAGTACTTTGGTATGGAACCGATATTTATCTTCAACCTTTGCTGATTCTATCCTTAGCCATTAATATGTGGTTGCACGACATTATTTTTAAGATAATAAATTATCACAAATGTAATTTTAAAAAATTCTGTGTAGGATTTGCTGAACAATGTACTTTCTTCTGGTAAACTTTAAGTTTTAATACAGTTTAAGTTTGATGGAGGTACCCGTGAGCCTGGGACTGACTGACTACACCAGAGGGCAGAGATTTTCGGCTGTCTTTCCTTAGCTGGAAATCCACATCCTGAACCTCGGTACATGCCAGGAGGCCGCCTTTCCCCCCGCACACGCACATCCACCTCATAACATCACAAAGTGCTTTGCGTCCGCTAAACCCATGGACCTTTATCCCGTACAGCACGCGAATCAGAGCTGACGGGGTGAAGCTGCCGGGGGGTTCGGTGCCTGCAGAGCTGTGTGCTAGCGGCTCAGCGCGGGCTCAGCGCGCCGGGCTCCGAGCGCCCG